>CM034356.1:19008901-19208914 GCA_019925275.1 Mytilus edulis | reverse complement strand
AACGTTATCGCATGGCATTCCGGTGATACTCGGCAAATTCCGGAAAATACACCTCAATGCTACGTTTTCAGTGAAAAACATCACAAAGTAGTGTAAAAAACAATTATTTGGATAGTGGAAAGTATTTGTGTAAAAAACCCAAAATAAATGCATTTTTAAACATTGTTAAAAGTTTCAAACATAATTTAGAAAGTAACTTTTATAAAATTTGACTTGTCCCGGCTAACAGTGTTCATTATGTAGATTGTTAAATTAATTATTTTTGTCGATTCGTCCATATTAAAAAAATGTTCTTCTCTTTTGATGCATATGATCGAAAGATTTCATATCGAATGTACTAAATTTGGGGTCCGACGTTCGTGAACGTTCACTCTTTGGACTTCTATTTTGGAACCACATGAAAGGATCTGAGTGTATTCAATATATGAATCTGTTATTTTTCTCCATTGTTAAAGCATATGATAAAAAGATCATAACATGTCATTATCTTTGTGGTCTATTGGTTAAGACCGATGGCTACAGTGCTGAAGGTCCCGAGGTCGATTCTCACTCGAGACGTCGAATTTTCAGTACATCAGTAGGGTGATTTTCATGTAATAATCTGATATTATTTACCTTTATATATATTTCTAACGAAAAATAATTTTTATATTATTAATTTATGTTCTAAAAAAATATGTTTATGATTATTTATTGAATAAATAATTTTAATGACTGTTATTTTAATTTGCACTCGATATTGTCCGCGAATTTATACGGTCGGTTAAAAACGAAAGTCAAACCTCTGTGTGGGTTTGTGGTCTATTGGTTAAGACCGATGGCTACAGTGCTGAAGGTCCCGAGTTCGATTCTCACTCGAGACGTCGAATTTTCAGTACATCAGTAGGGTGATTTTCACCCTTCCACACACATCACTGGTATCCAGACTGGAGTTTAAACTAGATTGAATACCTCGCGATCGGTAGGACAAAGTTGTTCCAAGCTTGACCTGAAAATCAATCTTCTGAAATCTCTTCGGGTTGTCTGTTCCCGCCGAAAAGCCCGGTGGTTCTCTCCGAGTACTTCGGCTTCCTCCAACATAATAACAGACTTCCCGGTGTCCTACACGCTCCCTTTGGTGGTATTGGGGTGGTGATTGTTCTGGTGGTGGGTTTATTATGTAAAGGACACATCTCCATTAATCCTTAGGGAGTGTGCAGGAATCCGCAGTACCATTGCAGTCAATCAAGGGGTGCGTCTACACTGGTAGGAATCTCGAAGACAATACATACATACATGTTGCAACAATACATTGGAATGCCCTCACGGTCATCGACGCGATGTAAAAATGGTCAAATAGATTATGATATGACGGTATAATATCGTCAACTACCCCGATGACTTACAATCCTGTCAAGGATGAGAAAGACATTTCTATCAATGATGGTCTTGGAGGAGATGCGTTCATAAAGTGTTCCAAAAATGGTTAGTCTAATAACTCACGTAATCATTGTCAAACCAAATTGACGACACAGCACCACCAAGACAATAAGACGACAAACATTTCTACTTACTGTAAAGCTTTATGACAAACGGTATCAACTACATCTGTACGTTTTTTATTCACAAGCGCTTACCAAAATTCATTCTCCGTGAAACTTATGTTTGAAAATCTTAATTATACATATCCGCATTCAAACTAAAACAAACTTACAGCGCTCATTTCCGACAGCGGAAGTCACGTCCTTTTCATGAATTGGAGAATTATACCCTTATGGAATTTTCTTTACCATGAAATATCTCGATTACATCAACTAAGGCAATAACATTCATCTTAAATCAGTTCAATCTAAACTGAATACCTCCCTACTTAGTTGATTACGTACCTATCATCTCTTACTTAAGAATGAAAATGGGGGATGTTTCAAACAGACAAGCCCAAAGGACAGAAAATATTTACCTATAGCAAGCCTATTGCAATTTAAAAGTTGACGACTTTCAAAAATAAACGTGACTCCAGCCCTGTGCTATTCCCTTATTCATAGATAACAGAACATTGTCAAAATCTGCGAGATGTGTGATTCAAAAGTTCAAAATAGTCGGGAGCCAAATCATAGGCGGATCCTGGGTTGGGGGTGGCTAGGGCACGCCCCTTTTTTTTAGGAAAATTTGGTTGATTATATAGGGAATCACTGAAGCATGACTGGAACGGGCTCCCCTTATGAAAAGTTCTGTATCCGCCACTGCAAATATATCAGATGGTAGCACAACTTTAATATACTAATAGAGTCAGTCGAGAATTATACCAGGCAATGGTCTTTAACCGAAAAAGAAGACATCGATTTAAAACCTAAATATTGCTAAGCATAATAATTATGTTTTACCTCAATCAAAAATATGTTATTATCCCCGTTAATAAAGCCCCAAACATCATTGTTTTAGAGTGATTTACACATTACATTAAATGATTGATACAGGAATAAGGTATTGACGATTGACATCGATAGTCAGCATATTCTCCCAAAGCACTTACCAAAGTGAAAATCCTGAATAATCGTGGGTTTGTCATGTGTTCCTTTCGAATTTCAACCAAAGATGAAGAATTGAACTTCAATTTTTTAAACAAAATACACAAGTGTCCTAGAGAAGGCAGGAAAATATGGTAAAGCATTTGAGTGGCCACAAACCAAAGATTAGATATGGATAGAAAAAATATAACATACTTACTGTATTAAAAGAACCACGAATCGGAGGAAAATTGAAACGAATCAGATTTCAATTTGATGTAAAGGAAATAAATGCATGAGATTAAAAAAAAAACATTTGATGAATGAAGTTATCATTGTTTATTGTGTTTTCACTAAGATTCTTGACTGTTCATTTGCATATTAACTCAGTGTGTTTATCTTAATTAAGGCAAAGCGGTTCATGTCAATTGCGTATGTTATACTTTTTTGGGAGGAAATATGATATATGCATGATATGATACTACAATGTAGTTAGGATGTTTTGATGTGATACATGTTTTATTGAAATGATGTCTACATCTTTTCATTACATTGTTAGTTGTTTTTTGTCTTTGGCTTTAATTGAAGACTTCAAGTGCCTTACATTGTATCCGGAACCACTCCCCTCCACTGCTCCCCTTACACTAACATATTCATGATATCATCTATTCAATATTCTTAATGTTTCCTGATTTTTACTGTTTTTGTTTTTTTTTAAAAGATGAACCAATCATTTCTCTTTGCATTATCAATTATGTAAATGCTGTCAGGGGTCGAATTTATCGAGTGGCGTTTTTTTTAAATTTAAATAACTGACGAAAGAGCCGAATTGACTTAAAAAAACCGCGAAAATCAAGGGCAGACAATGCCGCAAAACCCGATGACTCTCGTATTTTTCCGATACATCATCAGAAAAAGTCCGTAATGTTATTCGATTCCTAAGCATGGCGGACAACATCGAAGACGATGGAAAAGAAATTGGAAAAGGCCACATACTTGAAGAATTCAAGGAAATCAATGAAATCAAAGGACTGATAGATAATCTGAAAGATATATTTAAAGACCAGGTAGCAGTTGAAACCACTGTCGAGAGATTTACATGTAAGAAAGCTACGATAAAAATGTGTAACAGCACTGATATAGACAAACAAACATAACTCATGACTCATTAAAAATAGTTAAACATGATCAAACATAATTTAATTGAATACATATTTCAATCAGAAATTATGACCAGTACCTTTTAAAAGTTCAGATTTGTGAGGCATGAAAAGTAGAATTGAACAACAGTGCCCAACTATAAACATGAAAGAAAAAAAGGGGGATCTGATTTCGAAATCCAGAACTTAATTTGATTGATTGATTGATTGATTGTTGGTTGCTTAACGTCCAGTGGCAAATATTTCATGCATATTCAGGACCAGAACAAGTTCACAATAAATACTGACGGGATTGCTTCCCTTAGAAAAACTTAGTAGATACTTAGTCAGCCGTAAGCGGTTGAGCTAAGGAAGTACTTCTTTAGCTCAGTTGGTTAGCACGCTGCCTTGTATCACAGAGGTACCGGGTTCGAGTCCCGGTGGAGACAAGCAATTTTGTAATGAAATTCCTGCTCTCCGGTTACATTGGCGCCCAACAATAATAACCCACGGTTAGAAGAATTACCTAGCCAGGTTAAAATATAATAAATATAAAAAAGATGAAGATATCATCATTATAGAGTATAATGACTCTTGAGGTGGGGGAAGTGTGACGGGATTGCTTCCCTTAGAAAAACTTAGTAGATACTTAGTCAGCCGTAAGCGGTTGAGCTAAGAAAGTACTTCTTTAGCTCAGTCGGTTAGCGCGCTGCCTTGTAACACAGAGGTCCTGGGTTTGAGTCCCGGTGGAGACAAGCAATTTTGTAATGAAATTCGTGCTCTCCGGTTACAATACAATAGGTAGGTCTTGTCATAATAGAGGCCATAAGGGATGATAGTCAGAGAAATTTCGACTGCCACTGGAAAATGAGGGTATATTGGATAGGGATAGAAATTTTGCCTTACAACAGGCCACCTACGGGCCCTCAACAAGTTGTTGTAAGGGTTCTTAATGTGCAAAGAGCGTGGCACTCTCTATACACGAGACATCGGATTTAACGTCCCAATTCTAACCGGACGCGACTGTGAACTTAATACCAGAGTTCGCAAAATCTTTTTTTCCCTGGTGGTCCATGAAGAAAATCTACTGGTCCTCACTACTAATTCTATTGAAAAATACTAAAATTGTGTCAGTCCTATGAAAATTTAGGTGGTAAAATCCTGAGGACTGACACTTTTCTTGAACTCTGTAATACATCCCGCACAGCCAAACGGACGCCCCACTTCGGCAAGCGTTTTATTGCTGGTCGGGAGAAGACCAAGTGACTATATTTCTATTCCCCAGTCACCCTTGGGGGAGAATTTAATTTGAAAAAACGTGCAAAATTCTAAAGACTAAAGTGATCTGGGAAAACACAATGGAGATTTTTTTTTAATTTAAAGTAGACAGGTATGGGATAGTTATATATTATTTAATAAGGATTTAAATGTTGCTTTATACAATGTTACGTATTATCATGATCAGTGTTCCCTCTAGGCTGTTTTCAGAGGGCGCGGTGCCCGCCCTTCCTGAATGCCGCCCTGTGCCCTTTTTACAGTTTCCAGGGCGCCCTGCCTTTTTGAAGATCCATTGTATATTATTTTGTTCCTATTAATGATATGATCCGCTAATTACTAAATTTTACCTGGCGATAAGTTATGACTTTGTTTACGACCCCAAGCTAATCAACGGTTTTAACTGGTGTCATAATCTGTTGTTATAGGAAATCCGTTTATCGGATGGGTCATTAATGATCATCAACATTAATTCATTCAAATAGAATCGGTCAATCTGCAATTATATTTGAAGAAATGTACATACGACAACTTAGGCACAATTTGCAATGTTTACCGTAGTTTCATGGAGAAAATGTAATGACAGAAAGTTGAAAACCATTAACAACTCGTGGAAGACATCGTTCTACTGGTTCTCTGTGAAATAAATAGCAAATTCAGACGTATTTGTTATTGACTGCCCTCATATTATTGTTGATCATATTTACATCTTCTAAGTACTGTTTATAATCCTCCAAAGAAGGAGCACACCTGAATAAAGAAAGATAACTCAATCTGATTATTTCATAGCATTGAGTAACCCACTTAACATATTCTAAAATATATGTCTTCATACTTCTTGCTTAAGAATATATATGTTTAAGTATTTTGAGTTATGGGAAAAGTTAAAGAGGGTCTTAGTAGCAGTGTTGGTAGGGTGTCTTGGTCATCTTTTTCTGTATTCTTATTTTTAATACAAATTTTCACTGTTGCTATATCCTAACACTGCACACAGCTGTTTTGTGCTGTATTGCCATTAAGCACAGCAGAGGTAGAAATGTGAAACTGGTAAAGTGTGTCAGACCATAGAAACAGAATGAAGCAGGTCACCTTTCAAAACATACTGCATATAAAGCTCAACTGTGCCAATCAATGAACTAAAAACTTGTCTGACAAGCTGTTTGACAAGTTTTTCACCCTTAAAAGTAGAAAGATAGAGTTCTAAATGGACTTATGATGTTGCTCTTGTGTAACCAGTGATTCAATGAATAAACACAATGTTTGATAAATAATATCTTTATTAAAACATGCCCTTTTCGTATTATCATATTACGCGTTAAATGCCCTTTTTCAGGATTGGCACCCTGCCCTTTTGGAATCCTAGCTGGAACACTAATGATTATCATGTTTATGATGTGCATTATCACACAAGACTTGGTGAGATCATGTGACGGGTAAAGTTTATCATGTTTATGATGTGCATTATCACACAAGACTTGGTGAGATCATGTGACGGGTAAAGTTTATCATGTTTATGATGTGCATTATCACACAAGACTTGGTGAGATCATGTGACGGGTAAAGTTTATCATGTTTATGATGTGCATTATCACACAAGACTTGGTGAGATCATGTGACGGGTAAAGTTTATCATGTTTATGATGTGCATTATCACACAAGACTTGGTGAGATCATGTGACGGGTAAAGTTTATCATGTTTATGATGTGCATTATCACACAAGACTTGGTGAGATCATGTGACGGGTAAAGTTTATCATGTTTATGATGTGCATTATCACACAAGACTTGGTGAGATCATGTGACGGGTAAAGTTTATCATGTTTATACTAGTCTCTATTTTACAGTTATTGTTGACAAGTACCAAGAACAGCCTCATCTAATAGATGGACATTTAGGTATGTTTTCTGATATGGACCATAATTTGGTATTCGGCCTTTGGTTTCTTTTTGTATCTTTTTTAGCTCACCTGGCCTAAAAGGCCAAGTGAGCTTTTCTCATCACTTGGCGTCTGGCGTCCGTCGTCGCCGTCGTCCGTCATCGTCGTTAACTTTTACAAAAATCTTCTCCTCTGAAACTACTGGGCCAAATTAAACCAAACTTGGCCACAATCATCATTGGGGTATCTAGTTTAAAAAATGTGTCCGGTGACCTGGCCAACCATCCAAGATGGCCGCCATGGCTAAAAATAGAACATAGAGGTAAAAGGCAGTTTTTGGCTTATAACTCAAAAACCAAAGCATTTAGAGCAAATCTGACATGGGGTAGAATGTTAAACAGGTGGAGATCTATCTGCCCTGAAATTTTCAGATGAATCAGATAACCTGTTGTTGGGTTGCTGCCCCTGAATTAGTAATTTTAAGGATATTTTGCTGTTTTTGGTTATTATCTTGAATATTATTATAGATAGAGATAAACAGTAAACAGCAATAATGTTCAGCAAAGTAAGATTTACAAATAAGTCAACACGACTGAAATGGTCAGTTGACCCCTTTAGGAGTTATTGCCCTTTATAGTCAAGTTTTAACCATTTTTGGTAAATCTTAGTAATATTTTACAAAAATCTTCTCCTCTGAAACTACTGGGCCAAATTAATCCAAACTTGGCCACAATCATCTTTTGGGTTAGTAGTGTGAAAAATGTGTCTGGTGACCTGGCCATCAAACCAAGATGGCCGCCATGGCTAAAATAGAACATGGGGTAAAATGCAGTTTTTGGCTTATAACTCAAAACCCAAAGCATTTAGAGCAAAACTGACATGGGGTAGAATTGTTCATCAGTTCAAGATCTATCTGCCCTGAAATTTTCAGATGAATCGGACAACCCATTGTTAGGTTTCTGGCCCTGAATTAGTAATTTTAAGGAAATTTTGCTCTTTTTGGTTATTATCTTGAATATTATTAGCTCACCTGGCCTAAAAGGCAATGTGAGCTTTTCTCATCACTTGGCGTCCGTCGTCGTCGTCGTCGTCGTCGTTAACAATTTTTCAAACATCTTCTCCTCTGAAACTACTGAATGGATTTGAATGAAACTTAAAATGATTGTTCCTTAGATTATCAGGGGTTAAAAAATCCACTAGCCCGACGCCCGGGACTAGATCATTTACGCCTCGGGCAATTAAAATGTGTAATCCGATATGCCCGACGGACTAGTAACAAAAAATTCTTGACGTTTCCAAAATAGAAAGTGAAAAATCCCTTCATCACTATTCTATGTTAGCCATTTCGATTCAATTAAGTCATCCGGGATTCCAAGAATTTGAACTGGTTTGTACAGGTCCTGTTGTATATATTTTAAAAAAAGAACAAATAACTCTGGCATGTCTGGGTGGCCTGGTATCATGTGTTGATTGCAATTTTCGTACTTTAAATATCGATTTCTTATACCATGGCTTGGGGTGTTGTACATTGCTTATCGTGCCGAGATTTTCAATTAACGGTATTTGGGGGTATGATGTATTGATTGGTATTGACCTGTCTTGTTGCACAGCTCTTGAGCACGCAAGCATGCCACAAAATATTTCTTAAAATTTTAGTACGAGAACCCCAGGAACTTCGTCAGTTTCAAAACGAAAAACGGTAGATGAAGGGAGTAACGAGGCTGAAAATTCATCCCCCAAAAATGCTAAATACGACAGGGAAAAGCCGCGGAAAACAAATAATAGTGTCCAGGACAGCCGTCTTTAGCGCGAGACTCACACATGTTCATGCTTATTTGGCGGCATTTTCCTTTGATCTATTGTTTTTTTCTCTTTGATCTTTACAATTTGGCCAAACAATCACGCATTCACTTCCTGAAAAGTTGGCCGAACTGGGACACAACGATTCCCCTGGCAAGGTTGGCTGTTGCTGATGAAAAAACAGACAATGCTCTGTGAATATTGCCGTTAGTTACCCCAAGCATGCCAATAAAAAGTCTGCTTTGAATGTGGGAACAACTAAGTTAGGTTAAGCACCAAAAGAAAAAAATAACAGATCAACAAAAATTATTAAATACAGTATATAATGTCTCCTTCAAAACAAAGGACACCCACTTTGTATTAGCAGCAAACTCTTGATTTTTAAGGCATACTAGGGCTAGTAGGTCAGTTTTGGTGGACTAGCAGTTCTTCCAACAGGGCTAGTAAAATCCTGCTGCCAATAGGTCCTGGGCTAGTTAGCTGTAACAAAATTTTTTAACCCTGGATTATCTTGCACAAAGTGTGTGCTTCGATTTTTGATCCGTCAAAAAACATGGCCGCCGTTACTTAAAATAGAACATAGGGGTCAAATGCAGTTTTTGGCTTATATCTCAAAAACGGAAGCATTTAGAGCAAATCTGACATGGGGTAAAAACGTTCATTAGGTCAAGATCTATCAGCCCAGAAATTTTCAGATGAATCAAACAAACCATTGTTGGGTTGCTGCCACTTAATTGGTAATTTTATGGAAATCTGGCAGTTTTTGGTCATTATCTTGAATATTATTATAGATGAAGATAAACTGTAAACAGCAAAAATGATCAGCAAAGTAAGATCTACAAATAGGTTAATATGACCAAAATTGTCAATTGACCCCTTAAGGGGTAAATGTCCTTTAATGACAATTTTTCACAATTTTTCATCATATTTGTAACTTAAAAATCTTCTCTCTGAAACTACTGATGGATTTGGATGAAACTTAGCATGATAGTTCCTTAGATTATCCTGCACAAAGTGTGTGCTTGGATTTTTGATCTGTCAAAAAACATGGCTGCCCTTACTTTAAATAGAACATAGGGGTCAAATGCAGTTTTTGGCTTATATCTCAAAAACGGAAGCATTTAGAGCAAATCTGACACGGAGTAAAAATGTTCATTAGGTCAAGATCTATCAGCCCTGAAATTTTCAGACGAATCAAACAAACCATTGTTGGGTTGCTGCCACTTAATTGGTAATTTTAAGGAAATTTTGCAGTTTTTGGTCATTATCTTGAATATCATTATAGATAAAGATAAACTGTAAACAGCAAAAATGATCAGCAAAGTAAGATCTACAAATAGGTTAATATGACCAAAATTGTCAATTGACCCCTTAAGGGGTAAATGTCCTTTAATGACAATTTTTCACAATTTGTTCATCATATTTGCTAACTTTAAAAAATCTTCTCCTCTGAAACTACTGAATGGATTTGGATGAAACTTAGCATGATAGTTCCTTAGATTATCCTGCACAAAGTGTGTGCTTCGATTTTTGATCCGTCAAAAAACATGGCTGCCCTTACTTTAAATAGAACATAGGGGTCAAATGCAGTTTTTGGCTTATATCTCAAAAACGGAAGCATTTAGAGCAAATCTGACATGGAGTAAAAATGTTCATTAGGTCAAGATCTATCAGCCCTGAAATTTTCAGACGAATCAAACAAACCATTGTTGGGTTGCTGCCACTTAATTGGTAATTTTAAGGAAATTTTGCAGTTTTTGGTCATTATCTTGAATATCATTATAGATAAAGATAAACTGTAAACAGCAAAAATGATCAGCAAAGTAAGATCTACAAATAGGTTAATATGACCAAAATTGTCAATTGACCCCTTAAGGGGTAAATGTCCTTTAATGACAATTTTTCACAATTTGTTCATCATATTTGCTAACTTTAAAAAATCTTCTCCTCTGAAACTACTGAATGGATTTGGATGAAACTTAGCATGATAGTTCCTTAGATTATCCTGCACAAAGTGTGTGCTTCGATATCTGATCCGTCAAAAAACATGGCTGCCCTTACTTTAAATAGAACATAGGGGTCAAATGCAGTTTTTGGCTTATATCTCAAAAACGGAAGCATTTAGAGCAAATCTGCCGGGGTAAAAATGTTTATTAGGTCAAGATCTATCAGCCCTGAAATTTTCAGACGAATCAAACAAACCATTGTTGGGTTGCTGCCACTTAATTGGTAATTTTAAGGAAATTTTGCAGTTTTTGGTCATTATCTTGAATATCATTATAGATAAAGATAAACTGTACACAGCAAAAATGATCAGCAAAGTAAGATCTACAAATAAGTTAAATATGACCAAAATTGTCAATTGACCCCTTAAGGGGTTATTGTCCTTTAATGACAATTTTTTCACAATTTGTTCATCATATTTGCTAACTTTAAAAAATCTTCTCCTCTAAAAACTACTCAACCAAATTCAACCAAACTTCTTTTGAATGATCAGTAGGGTGTATAAAATAAAGTTTGTGTGTTATTTTCTAATTCGTCAAAAAACATGGCAGAAGGCATTGTTTACCAGGTGAGCGATTCAGGCTCTTGAGAGCCTCTTGTTATAGATAGAGATAAACTATAAACAGCAATAATGTTCAGCAAAGTAAGATTTACAAATAAGTCAACATGACTGAAATGGTCAGTTGACCCCTTTAGGAGTTATTGCCCTTTATAGTCAATTTTTAACCATTTTTCGTAAATCTTAGTAATCTTTTACAAAAATCTTCTCCTCTGAAACTACTAGGCCAAATTAATCCAAACTTGGCCACAATCATCTTTTGGGTTAGTAGTTTGAAAAATGTGTCCGGTGACCCGGCCATCCAATCAAGATGGCCGCCATGGCTAAAAATAGAACATGGGGTAAAATGCAGTTTTTGGCTTATAACTCAAAAACCAAAGCATTTAGAGCAAATCTGACATGGGGTAAAATTGTTTATCAGGTCAACATTTATCTGCTCTGAAATATTTAGATGAATCGGACAACCCGTTGTTGGGTTGCTGACCCTGAATTGTTAGTTTTAAGGAAATTTTGCTGTTTTTGGTCATTATCTTGAATATTATTATTGATAGAGATAAACTGTAAACAACAATAATGTTCAGCAAAGTAAGATTTACAAATAAGTCAACATGACCGAAATGGTCAATTGACCCCCTTAGGAGTTCTTGTTCTTTATTGTCAATTTTTAACAATTTTCATAAAATTTGTAAATTTTTACTAACATTTTCCACTGAAACTAATGATCCAAGTTCATTATAGATAGAGATAATGTTAAGCAGCAAGAATGTTCAGTAAAGTAAGATGTACAAACACATCACCATCACCAAAATACAATTTTGTCATGAATCCATCTGCTTCCTTTAATATTCACATAGACCAAGGTGAGCGACACAGGCTCTTTAGAGCCTCTAGTTTATAAGTTCTAATACTTTAACTTTTATTCTGTGGGTTGTGTTGGTGTTAGAATAGTATTAATGGAACAATCAAGTTTTTCAAGAAAAAATTAATACATTTTGATTCACCGTTTACGTGACAGGAAACCAAACAGGAAACCAATCTTTATTTTCTGTATTTTGCACAATATATTTCAAAAGACATAAATGAACACCATTACTAGTGTTACTTGCTTCATGTTAATATTTAAAATCTATTTTCAATGTTAAATTAAAGTTTTTTTTAAACGCGACAGGAAACCATAAGAATCCGAAAGCATTTTTTTAGTTTTATTTTATTGCAAAATCTGCTTAAAACAATCTGAACAGTATACTTTTTCTTAAAATCCATCTTAAATGTAACAGTATTATAAAACTCCTAAATATGTGCTTGTTTTGAAAACAATTAGTACAATTTATTCAGAAATTTCCACATTTTCTTCATTGATACAGGATACCATAATCGTTGTATCTTGATGTTTTAGCCAAAAAAATGTATTTATATTTGGTTTTGAAATTCCAGTTATATACAATTTATTCCAAATCATTGGCAATGTAAAATTCTTTAAATTCAGTAAAGAAAAAAAACTTTTAACTTGTAATTAAAATCTTTAAAATAGGCACCATGTGATATTTGTGACCTGTACACCATCTACATGGTTTCCACATTTTAACCTACTTTAGTGGGCTAAAATCAATAAAGTACTTCCTTTCAAGTCATGCATGGTAAAAGTTTACTTCTCCTTTGACAAGTTTATTGCGTTTCTGAAAAAATTTGCAGAACATGAATAAAAAAAAATAATTAAAAATTGTGACAAAGATACCAACTTTGTACATTCCAAGTGTAACGGTATATTAACATGTATTTTTAGCTCACCTGGCCCAAAGGGCCAAGTGAGCTTTTCTCATCACTTGGTGTCCGGCGTCCGTCGTCGTCGTCCGTCGTTAGCTTTTACAAAAATCTTCTCCTCTGAAACTATTGGGCCAATTTTTACCAAACTTGGCCACAATCATTATTAGGGTATCTAGTTTAAAAATTGTGTCCGGTGACCGGCCAACCAACCAAGATGGCCGCCATGGCTAAAAATAGAACATAGGGGTAAAATGCAGTTTTTGGCTTATAACTCAAAAACCAAAGCATTTAGAGCAAATCTGAAAACGGGTAAAATTGTTAATCAGGTCAAGATCTATCTGCCTGAAATTTTGAGATGAATCGAAAAACCCTTTGATAGGTTACTGCCCCTGAATTGGTAATTTTAAGGAAATTTTGCTGTTTTTGGTTATTATCTTGAATATTATTATAGATAGAGACAAACTGTAAACAGCAAAAATGTTCAGTAAAGTAAGATCTATAAATAAGTCAACAGGACCAAAATGATCTGTTGACCCCTTTAGGAGTTATTGCCCTTTATAGTCAATTTTTAACCATTTTTCGTAAATCTTAGTCATCTTTTACAAAAATCTTCTCCTCTGAAACTACTAGGCCAAATTAAACCAAACTTGACCACAATCATCATTGGGGTATGTATTTTAAAAATTGTGTCCCGTGACCTGGCCAACCAAACAAGATGGCCGCCATGGCTAAAAATAGAACATAGGGGTAAAATGCAGTTTTTGGCTTATCACTCAAAAACCAAAGCATTTAGAGCAAATCTGACATCGGGTAAAATTGTTAATCAGGTCAAGATCTATCTGCCCTGAAATTTTGAGATGAATTGGACAACCCTTTGATAGGTTGCTGCCCCTGAATCGGTAATTTAAAGGACATTTTGCTGTTTTTGGTTATTATCTTGAATATTATTATAGATAGAGATAAACTGTAAACAGCAAAAATGTTCAGCAAAGTAAGATCTACAAAAAAGTCAACAAGACCAAAATGGTCTGTTGATTTCTTTAGGAGTTATTGCCCTTTATAGTCAATTTGTAACCATTTTTCATAAATCTTAGTTATCTTTTACCAAAATCTTCTCCTCTGAAACTACTAGGCCAAATTTAACCAAACTTGGCCACAATCATCATTGGGGTATGTATTTTAAAATTGTGTCCCGTGACCTGGCCAACCAACCAAGATGGCCGCCATGGCTAAAAATAGAACATAGGGGTGAAATGTAGATTTTGGCTTAAAACTCTGAAACCGCAGCCTTTAGAGCAAATCTTACACGGGGTTAAATTGTTTATCAGGTCAAGATCTATCTGCCCCGAAATTTTCAGGTGAATCGGACAACCCGTTGTTGGGTTGCTGCCCCTGAATTGGTAATTTTAAGGAAATTTTGCTGTTTTTGGTTATTGTCTTGAATATTATTATAGATAGAGATAAACTGTAAACAGCAATAATGTTCAGCAAAGTAAGATTTACAAATAAGTCAAATGACCGAAATGGTCAATTGACCCCCTAAGGAGTTATTGTCCTTTATAGTCAATTTTCAACAATTTTTATAAAATTTGTAAATTTTTACTAACATTTTCCACTGAAACTACTGGGCCAAGTTCATTATAGATAGAGATAATTGTAAGCAGCAAGGATGTTCAGTAAAGTAAGATGTACAAACACCTCACCATCACCAAAATACAATTTTGTCATGAATCCATCTGCTTTCTTTGTTTAATAGTCACATAGACCAAGGTGAGCGACACAGGCTCTTTAGAGCCTCTAGTTTATTAAATTATCTTTATTCACCTAAAATATCCAGTAATATTTACTGCTGAAGCAAAATCAATCCAACGAGCATCGGCACAATGATAAGAGACGTAATGTTGATTGAATTTTCCAAGGACCTTTTACATTGTTATCCGGAAACGAAGTGTTATAACGTCTGTCAAATCTGAAATCGATTTTGTCGAGTCATTGGGCATTTATTTTCACACAAAATCGTATGTAACATTATGCACATAGGAAAAATAATAGACCCCCGGCGCAATCTCTTTGAAAATTGTTATTTTCCTTTTTTAAACAAGACGAAACAAGTCTACAGATTATGTTTGCTAACATCCCGTTGGAAACAAAAACAATGTTTAGACCTAGTATTTCATATATCCGGTCGTAAGGGCGTGATCACATGTCAGTCACATGTTTCACGTATGACCGAAAATGATTAGAACTTAACGACAAAAACAATTTTAATAAAAAAAAAAGGAAATAACTGGACTTCTGTTTCGTGTGAAATGTAACGCATAACAATAACGTCATTTTCTAACTTAATTATTACGAAGAACAAAACTAGAATGTAAATCATCTCTGATTTACCTGTTTGAACATCTCGCGAGAGTTCATATTTGCATATTGTTATAAAGAATTCTATTACAACAAAGCAGATTACATCATCTAATATTTGCGTTACGAAATTGGATACCAAAGTAACGCTAGTGTTCTTACACCTGCTACAGAAAAACTTATAGTTCTCGGCATTTTTTTCTGACTATTCTTATTGGTCGATGTTCTTTATTATTTGAAAGCAAAAGTTACGAATTTGTCGGTGACGATTATCTATAAATCAGTCAGCATTATGCACTTCGGAAGCGAAAAGTAACGCGAGAAACGACACAAAAATACGGTCATATAATCTTTGAAATTTGTTAATTTCAATTTTTTTTTCTAGGGAAGAGTAGCATACACTTGTATGTTGATAAAAATAAAGGCATCTTTAGATGTAGTTACAACTTTTCTTACAGTAATACACATTTTTATCACTTTTCTATCGTTATAGGAAACGAGCCCAATAGCAAATTATGGTCCATATGTATAGATTGTCTTAGACATCTAGGTAAACGTTTATTGATTGTCCCACCTGCGGTAGTGTTATTATCTGTATACATATACATCTTGGAACTATTAACAATAAGCTTCCCCTGTAATGAGCTGCTTTGGAATCATAAGTACTATTTGTTGATATAACCAATTTTGATGGATTTTGTGGGTTAGGGATAATCCTGTTCAACAAAGCAGTAATTTTTAAACGCATGTAAGCAAGCATGCACAAAATCATGAAATCAAATATACTATAAATTGTTATTTGTATGGAGAGTTGTCTCATTGGCACTCACACCACATCTTCCTATATCTATAAAACAAAATTGTTCCTCAATCCATGAAAATTGATTCCCCCTTAAATAATGAATCCGTATTTTAGCCAGTATATGTATTCAGTAGTTTATAAATTCTTATTCAAGATGAGTTAAAAGAGTTGTTTTTTTTCCAAAATTATAAGAAAGTTTACATTAAAAGATTTTCACATTTAACATTCCTTTTGTAGAATCGTTGATGACACAGCTGTTAGAGATCATTAGAAATCCTTCATCACCAAACCCACTGATTCATCTGACCTTCAAATGTCTGTATTTTATAACAAAGGTGAGTTACCATGGTTACCAGACATCCTTTATCACCAAACCCACTGATTCATTTAACCTTAAGCTTCAAATGCATACATTAGGGTACATGTCAATAACCAGAAACTCTCTTCCACTTATCAGAGTCTTCTAATGCACACATCACCAAAACACATTGATTCACAAGACATTCAAAGGCCTGTATCTTTTAGCCTTTACTAGTAATAAGAAATCTGTTCAACAAAACCTGCTAAACAACATGAACAACTGGACATTCAAAAGTGAAAAAAACCCAGGAAAGATGCAAGAAATTAAAGGACAATTTAAGACTGACATTCAAAACAATTTCAAGAAAATTTGGTTATCTTATACAAAGAATCTTCCCAATGCTATAGTCTCATGAAGGACAGTTTGTCTGATATTCATAAACATCTTTTTTCAACAAAATTTCTGTTTAAGCTCAAGCCACGATAAAGCTGATGTTCAGATGTGGCACTTTAAGGAAACATAGATCAATCTCATCATGCTCAATCTAATTGTTTTTTTTTTTATAAATCTTTAAAAATCTTTAATAGATGAGAGGTGCAAAAGTCATAGTTAGACTGTTCCCACATGAAGTTGCTGATGTTGAACCAGTCATAGCTTTATTAACAGCACAAGATCCTAAAGATTATGAGGTATGTAATAAAATCCTGCTTTGTCATAGATTCGTATTATGTTCTGCACTTTATAAGGACTATTCCATTAAAAATGTATTTGGAAGGGTAGGAAGGGAAATTTAATTATTGAATGTGGGTCATGGGTCTTTTTTCAGTATTCATCTATTAACATTATGCAAAATTATCTAAAATAGTTCTTGGTTGTTGAAAGTCCCTTCGTACCCTTGCAAATACATTTAAATGAAATAGCCTTAACTATTTCCTAGGTATATAAATGCCCATATAAAAATTTTGTGCTGACTGTGCAAGGGCTGTATAGTCAGTCCAGGTCGTTAAACCTTCAATCATCATTTATTCTGTGTCAACATTTAGGTTTAGTCTGTGTTGAAAGTTTTCTATCAATACAACTTTGACAAATTTTATGAAATTTTATAATAATTTGACAGAAGATTTTTTAATTAGCAAAAGACAGTATTCAGAACAAAATTTAGAATTTAGAATTTTTCAGTATTTTACTGATAAAATTGACAAGTTTTTGTGGATAGTGATCCGGCGGCAGCGGCGGTGTTAGCTCACTTCTTAAAAGCTTTATATTTTAGAATGTGAAAGACCTGGTGCTTCATACTTTGTATATAGATGCCTCATGTTACGAAGTTTCCGTCAGTCACATGTCCAATGTCCTTGACCTCATTTTCATGGTTCAGTAACCACTTGAAAAAAAAGTTCAGATTTTTTGTAATGTTGAATAAGTAATAGGATAACTATATTTGGTATGTGCGTACCTTTGAAGGTCCTCATGCCCGTCAGACAGTTTTCACTTGACCTGGACCTCATTTCATGGATCAGTGAACAAGGTTAAGTTTTGGTGGTCAAGTCCATATCTCAGATACTATAGGCAATAGGGCTAGTATATTCGGTGTATGGAAGGACTGTAAGGTGTACATGTCCAACTGGCAGGTGTCATCTGACCTTGACCTCATTTTCATGGTTCAGTGGTTATAGTTAAGTTTTTATAGTCCGTCGTCTTTTAGACGGGACGTATTATGGTATACCGTTGTCCGTCTGTCTGTCCGTCCGTTTGTCGTACCGTTTGTCCGTCCGTCTGTCCGTCCGTCGTCCACACTTCGGACAATAACTCAAAAATGCTTTCACCAATTTCCATGAAACTTAGTGAATTGTTTATATCTATTGACGTGAGCTCCCTTTCGTTTTTTTAAATTTCAGATTTTAAGTTTTGGATTTATGAGGCTTTATTCATAAAAAAGTGGGTCTGTCGTCCACACTTCCGACAATAACTCAAAACGCTTTCACCAATGTCCATGAAACTTTGGTGAATTGTTTATATCTATTGATGTAAGCTCCCTTTCAATTTTTATAAATTTCAGATTTTAAGTTTTGGATTTATGGGGCTTTATTCATAAAAAAAGGGGGATTTTTAACACTTCGGACAATAATTCAAAAAGGCTTTCACCAATGTCCATGAAACTTTGGTGAATTGTTTATATCTATTGATGTAAGCTCCCTTTCAATTTTTATAAATTTCAGATTTTACATTTCCGTGTTATGAATTTTTATGCTAAAAAAAGGGGGGATTTTCCAATTTTGGGACAATAACTAACACTTTCAAAAACAAGTTAAAAGAGCAACGGGCGTATCATGCACTAAAGCGCAGCCCTTTATTGTGTTTTGGTCTGTTTTTCTCATACTTTATGCAATAGGTCTACTATATTTGTTGTATGGAATGATTGTAAGGTGAACATGTCTAGCGGACAGATGTCATCTGACCTTGACCATATTTTCATGGTTCAGTGGTCAAAGTTAAGTTTTTCAGTTTTGGTCTTTTTATCTGATACTATACGCCATAGGTCAACTATATTTAGTGTTTGGAAATATTTTATGATTTATATATTAGTCGCGCAGGTTTTATTTGACCTTGACCTCATTTTCACGGTTCATTGCTCAGTTTTAAGTTTTTGTGTTTTGGTCTATTTTTCTTAAACTATAAGTATTAGGTCAACTATATTTGTTTTATGGAGGGATTGTCAGCTGTACATGTCAGCCTGGCATGGTTCATCTGACCTTGACCTCATTTTCATGGTTCATTGGTCTTTGTTTAGTTATCTTGGTTAATGTAACGTTTATGTGACAGTTGTAATAAAGCTTTATACTTAGGACTATCAACATAATATCAATGATTAGTAAAGAAGGTGAGACATTTCAGTGTGTGCACTCTTGTTATACAGTTAACATTCAGATTGAGTCTAAGGTTTAAGTTTGTCAGTCATTAGTAGTATTGTCAAACCTTCATGGAATTTAACTTACTGTGAATTCATTTATTTTTGTGGATGATTCATTTATTTTTGTGGATTAAGAAAGACATGCGTTTTCATGGATATTTAGTTTTCATGGTTTTGGTAGTCGGTGAACTTTCATGGAGAAAATTTGAATTTCCTTGAAAGTTTAAATTTGTGTTTCCCATATGCATGTACCTATGAAATCCAGGAAAATTGGTATAAAATTGCAATGAATATTGATTAATGAATCCACAGTTTTAAAATTGGACAGAAGCTACAATCAAGACAGACTTTTACTGATAAACATGATAAAGGACTTTTTTTTGTAGTAAACAATTAGTTACAGTGTGGGATTAAAAATTGTAACACATCAATTACTTTGTCAAACCATTTGTACGATTTAGTTAAACTTTGACAGCATGCACAGCAATTGAAGGATAGACACAGGGTTCTACAGAATCCTTTACAATTTTTGTAATTTTCCAGTCCCAAATTTAAATCTCCATTAAAGTTGTTAGTTGTGAAGGTATTCTTTTTTTAAATAAACACCTCACAACAATTTTCAAATTTACAGTACATTTCAGACAAATGTGCATTTCAAATAAAGATTAAGTCAATATTTTTCAGAACTGGGAAACGAGATATGAGTTATTACTTTGGATGTCCATGGTAAGTATGATACCATTTGATATGGTCAGGCTGGACAGTAATGTGACCTCTGAGGATGGAAAGAGAAGGAAACCAGCCATGGATAGAATATTAGATCTTGCTAAAGTAAGTTAAATAAATAATTACAAACAATAAGAACTAACCATGGGGTCATTCAAATATCATATGCTCAAATGTTAGATGAAGTCATAAAATTGAGAATGGAAATGGAGAATGTGTCAAAGAGCCACCACACTTTCCAAAAAGCAGCCACCAATGGGTTTTCAATGCGGTGAGAAACTCCCTATACATGCTATACTATACCATGTTTAATAAATAAAAAAAAAACAGTCCTTAAAATAGACAGAAAAATTGGGGAATGCGTGAATTCCATTTTTCAAGGATAAAAAATTACATTTTGTGCTTACAGGAAAATGAATTCTGTCAAAGTCATTACCTTTATACTATAGCGACCATGTAAGGATCTGGTAATAGCTAGTGGCTGATATAGTGTTAACAAATGGGAGATAATCTTATTCAGCTCCTCAAATTTATTTTTTTTAAATCTGTAAACTTATTGTTTGAATTGACTTTTATTTTTGAGTGATCTCTAATTGACGCTATTTTGTGTCATGTTATTTAGTACCTAACAGTGGATGATAAATCCAGAGACACAGGTCTGTAATTGTATGTATGTTTTCAATTTGCATTTTCAGTTATACCTAACAGTGAACAATAAATCCAGAGAAACACTGTCTGAAATAATTGACTTTGTATTTTCAGTTATACCTTACAGTGAATGATAAATCCAGAGAAACACAGTCTGAAATAATTGACCTTGTATTTTCAGTTATACCTTACAGTGAATGATAAATCCAGAGAAACACTGTCAGAAATAATTGACTTTGTATTTTCAGTTATACCTTACAGTGAATGATAAATCCCGAGATGCAGCAGCATACTTGGCTTCCAGATTCATGACTAGACCAGATGTACAGAGAGAAAAGTTACCAGATTTCTTAGACTGGAGTTTACAGATGCTCCACACAGCTAATAGTGAGTTGAAATATAAAAAGCGTAGAAATGGCTTTTTAAGAATTGATTTTTGTGGTTTTTGGGGGGAGGGGGTTTTGAAGACGCTTTTATCAAGATAAGTTTATTTAAGAACTATAATCTGAATTTTATAGGAAGTTATCAATTAAAATGTTATGCATGGCAGGTTACATAAAAAGTGCCTTCATAATCCCATACATTTTTTTCAAGAACATTCCTGACTTTATATTGCCCCTTTTCTAATATTTTTTACATTTAGCATCTTTTTAAAGATCTTAGTTGTTATGTCTGTCAACAACATACATCTTATGGTGTCTGTCAACAGCATACATCTTATGGTGTCTGTAAACAACATACATCTTATGGTGTCTGTCAACAGCATACATATTATGGTGTCTATCAACAGCATACATCTTATGATGTCTGTCAACAGCATACATCTTATGGTGTCTGTCAACAGCATACATATTATGGTGTCTGTCAACAGCATACATCTTATGGTGTCTGTTAACAGCATACATATTATGGTGTCTGTCAACAGCATACATCTTATGGTGTCTGTCAACAGCATACATCTTATGGTGTCTGTCAACAGCATACATCTTATGGTGTCTGTCAACAGCATACATCTTATGGTGTCTGTCAACAACATACATCTTATGGTGTCTATCAACAGCATACATATTATGGTGTCTGTCAACAACATACATCTTATGGTGTCTGTCAACAGCATACATCTTATGGTGTCTGTCAACAGCATACATCTTATGGTGTCTGTCAACAACATACATCTTATGGTGTCTGTCAACAGCATACATCTTATGGTATACTTTTGTTTGTGTAATGATAATATTTTTGGTACTTTAAAGAAAACCAATATTAAACCCATATAGATACAGTTATTATACGACCGCAAAATTTAATTTTTTTTTCGTCGTATATTGCTATCACGTTGGCGTCGTCGTCTGCGTCGTCGTCGTCGTCGTCCGAATACTTTTAGTTTTTGCACTCTAACTTTAGTAAAAGTGAATGGAAATCTATGAAATTTTAACACAAGGTTTATGACCACAAAAGGAAGGTTAGTATTGATTTTGGGAGTTTTGGTCCCAACATTTTAGGAATTAGGGGCCAAAAATGGCCCAAATAAGCATTTTCTTGGTTTTCGCACTATAACTTTAGTTTAAGTTAATAGAAATCTATGAAATTTTGACACAAGGTTTATGACCACAAAAGAACGGTTGGGATTGATTTTGGGAGTTTTGGTTTCAACAGTTTAGGAATTAGGGGCCAAAAAAGGGCCCAAATAAGCATTATTCTTGGTTTTCGCACAATAACTTTAGTTTAAGTAAATAGAAATCAATGAAATTTAAACACAATGTTAATGACTACAAAAGGAAGGTTGGTATTGATTTTGGGAGTATAGGTCCCAACAGTTTAGGAATTAGGGGCCAAAAAGGGACCCAAATAAGCATTTTTCTTGGTTTTCGCACCATAACGTTAGTATAAGTAAATAGAAATCTATGAAATTTAAACACAAGGTTTATGACCATAAAAGGAAGGTTGGTATTGATTTTGGGAGTTTTGGTCCCAACAGAATAAGGGGCCCAAAGGGTCCAAAATTAAACTTTGATTTCATCAAAATTGAATAATTGGGGTTCTTTGATATGCCGAATCTTAACTGTCATGACTGTGTATGTAGATTCTTAACTTTTGGTCCCGTTTTCAAATTGGTCTACATTAAGGTCCAAAGGGTCCAAAATTAAACTTAGTTTGATTTTGACAAAAAATGAATCAGTTAGGTTCTTTGATATGCTGAATCTAAAAATGTACTTAGATTCTTGATTATTGGCCCAGTTTTCAAGTTGGTCCAAATCGGGGTCCAAAAATTAAACTTTGTTTGATTTCATCAAAAATTGAATAAATGGGGTTCTTTGATATACCAAATCTAACTGTGTATGTAGATTCTTCATTTTTGGTCCTGTTTTCAAATTGGTCTACACTAAAGTCCAAAGGGTCCAAAATTAAACTTAGTCTGATTTTAACAAAAATTGAAATCTTGGGGTTCTTTGATATGCTGAATCCAAAAATGTACTTAGATTTTTTATTATGGGCCCAGTTTTCAAGTTGGTCCAAATCAGGATCTAAAATTATTATATTAAGTATTGTGCAATAGCAAGTCTTTTCAATTGCACAGTATTGCTCAATGGCAAGAAATATCTAATTGCACAATATTGTGAAATAGCAAATTTTTTTTTAATTAGAGTTATCTTTCTTTGTCCAGAATAGTAAGCAAGAAATATCTAATTGCAAAATATTGTGCAATAGCAAGATTTTTTTTTAATTGGAGTTATCTTTCTTTGTCCAGAATCAACTTAAATCTTTGTTATATACAATATACAATGTATATTCACTTTTTACTACCAACTGATAAATTAAAATAATCTTTACCATTCAGTGATAACAAGCAGTTTTTTTACATCTTAATATTTTATGATGTATTTAAATGAGTAGTTATTGTTGCAAACTCCATTAGAAATTTTAATTGAGATTAGTTTTGGAATAAGGGAAAGGGGGATGTGATTAAAAAAATTGGGTTCAATTTTTCTCATTTGAAATTTCATAAATAAAAAAGAAAATTTCTTCAAACATTTTTTTGAGAGGATTAATATTCAACAGCATAGTGAATTGCTCTAAGAGAAAACAAAAATTTTAAGTTCATTAGAACACATTCATTCTGTGTCAGAAACCTATGCTGTGTCAACTATTTAATCACAATCCAAATTTAGAGTTGAATCCAGCTTGAATGTTGTATCCATACTTGCCCCAACCGTTCAGGGTTCAACCTCTGTGGTCGTATAAAGCTGCGCCCTGCGGAGCATCTGGTTGGAAAACTGTTCTTAGAAAATAATGCTGCAAGTTAATTTATAGAATGAGCATTATATGCTGTATAAACTTATGCTCTGATGATGTTAGTAACAGCTTTATTGAAATTTGCAAGCTTTATCATATAACAAATTAATCTGTATTAACTGAATGTGTGAGATCTTAATAAGAAGTCAAGGTTGTTAAACTCCTGTAGTTGTATCTGTCATACATTATACAGTTAATCACTCATTGCAATTTTATATTTTCAGTTGAAACCATGATGGGAGTCAACTGTGCTAGTGGCACCCTGCGAGTTCTGTCTTTATTATTTAAACATGGAAAACGAGAGGATTTACTGAAATATGGTAAGTACAGCTTAAATCAAAGCATTAAGCTGAGGCTAGGGCAAAATCTATAATTGGAATCATCAGTACAAGTTGCACAATCCAAATCTTGTCTACTATTTATTTATGGAAAAGCGGTAAGTATGGCTTTTTTGGATTTCTTGGGAATAAGTGAACCACCAATTAAAATGTTCAACGAAGCAAAATTTGCTTTAGGCTCGTATGCAGACTTTGACAAAACCCTAAAATAACACACGAGTATCTTTTAAAGAACGAAATCCAACCAGAATGTATACCTTTTGATTGCAAGTATACAATAAAACATATTTTAATTGGCTGTATAGACTTTTCCAATATCCGGAAAAACATTTTAATGTACACATGTAAATAATATGTACGATTTATTTAATAATATTTCTGTTAAAACAATTGTTTCTTTTTTAACGGAAATAAGAATATATTCCAAATATGAATTTATTATATAAGTTTAAAATGATTTTAAGTTTTTATCATGTTATCTTATTCACGATTTTTTATTTGTAAATAAGTATTTTCACTTTAGACTAAAGTTTAAATAAAATGTAAGACTTTTTGTCTGCTTTTAAAAATAAAAAAAACGTCTTGTTATGATATTTAAAATAGCTCTCACCTCAATATAGCCTTTTGGTGCTGATGCGGTGTAAAGCAATCACCAATTGATCAATCAATCCAAGACAATTGGTATCCACCAAAATGAATAAATGTACAGAAATGTCACAATCCTGTCTTTAGTTTATGAACATATCATGCATTGAACATGGGAAAAAAAGCAGAAGTGGGCGACATAACATACTGGGTGTGGGCCTGTCTGCGTGCATCTGTCTGTCTGTCCAGGCTTGTAAGCACTCTCAATCCTATATTTATTGTCGAAAGTTTATATCAACAATGTTTTGGACAAGTTCAAAAACCAGATTCCAACAACATTTTTAAAAATTTTGGCCCATGGAAATCACATCATATGAAAAAATTGCATTATAAGCGCTTTCACAACTACATTTTGTGTCAGATTTTTATGAAATTTATATCAAATATCTGTTTCAGTAATGTCTTGGATGATTTAAAAGATCAGTTGCTAATCAATGTTATGCTCATTGAAAATATAAATTATTTTTTTTTAAATTTAATGTAAGCGCTCTCAAGCCTAGAAAACTTGTCTGATTTTTAAGAAAATTTATATCAAAAATGTATAACAATTTTTTGGATGAGTTTTTTAATCAGCACAGATTAATTTTTTTTTACAGCAGTTATGCCCTAGTTAAATAAAATTTTTATGGGAAATTACATTGTGATTTTTAAAGGGGGGAAAAATATTGTTAATTATTGCCCTTAGACAAACAAAATATGTGTTGTGGCAAGGGAGATTGGTTAATAACCTCTATATGTCTTTAAGTTTGTTTGTTTTGTTTTGTTGCTGCCTGATTGATGTAAACCACACATACATTTATTGACACATTTCACAATCTTATGTCAAGTTGGGCCTTTTACTTTGTACTCCATAAAATCTAAAAACATTTAACAAAAATATAGACTTCTCCCAAACACAACATTGTCTAATTTTTATGCCCCACCTACGATAGTAGAGGGGCATTATGTTTTCTGGTCTGTGCCTCCGTTCGTCAGTGTGTCCTTTCGTCCGTTCGTCCGTCTGTGCGTCTGTCCGTTCGCTTCAGGTTAAAGTTTTTGGTCAAGGTAGTTTTTGAAGAAGTTGAATTCTAATCAACTTGAAACTTAGTACACATGTTCCCTATGATATGATCTTTCTAATTTTAATTCCAAATTAAAGTTTTGACCCTAATTTCACGGTCCACTGAAGATAGAAAATGATAGTGCTAGTGGGGCATACGTGTACTTGGGACACATTCTTGTTAACGTCTAATTCATATTTTTTAATACTTTGTTTAGCTCCTGTTGTGAAAAAGAAAGTGGAAGAATTAAAAAAGAAAGAAACTAATGATACATTGTTGAGAAAATCTGTGATAAAGGTCATACAGAGGTTAGGTCTAACATTCCTCAAAAACAGAGTAGCTGCTTGGAGGTAAGATCATTCTGTAAATGAATTGATATTTCGCAAATTAACAATACTAATAGACCTGATTATAGGGACTGACTTGAACTTGCAATGAGATGTGACCTTTTGCTCCCCATTGAAGGCAGCACTGTGACTTTAAGATGAATATCAGCAATTAAAGTATGATTCCTTTATTTTTGAAAAACTCGGATCTGTAGTCAAGATAAACCTTTTCCTTAAACCTGTTGCTGTTGTTTGAAAGTTCATTTTATTACTTTCAAGAATGTTTTCTATTTAGAAGTATGACTTTTCGTTTAGCTATACTCAAATTCATGGCACCTAGAGAGATGTCTGAGTCACACCCTTTAATTTCAGGGACGATTCAATTCTGCTATTTAGTGGATTTCCACTCTTGTTTATCTGGATTTGTCCAATACAATTTTAAACCTGATGCAATTTTATTTTAGAGAGTAAAATGTGTTTGTCCTGTTCTTTATCACTAGTTGCTGCCAGGCTAACACCTTCAAATTTATATGGGTATGCGAGTAGGCTCACTAAAGATTTGTACAAAATTTTTGGCTTCCAGTGTAGCTGTTTTTCGCATTTATTTTCAATGACAGAAGATCTTTTTGCTGATGTGTCAATCAATTTTTCAGGTATCAGAGAGGCAGTCGTTCATTGGCTGACAATTTGTCCACTACCTTTGATAAGAACAACTCTCAGCAGTTTGTGGGCGTGGCTAAAGATGATGAAGATGAGGAATATGATATTCCAGATGAAATAGAAGATGTTATTGGTATTTTACACTTTTAAATACATCTCTTTGTATATATTCATATTGTTTTACCTATACTCCATGGCTAAAAAATATTACTAAAACACAAATATAAAATTGAAAACATGATAGAAAGTAAGGGTAATTAAAGTGAACGTCTTGTTTATATTTATCTTAATTCTTTTGTTCACTTTGAAAACTATAATAGATAGATAACAACTGAAAAAAACAAAACAGAAAAGGTTAGCAAGACAAGATCTACCAAAATGTCTAAATTGCTGAAATTTTTATGCCCCACCTACGATAGTAGAGGGGCATTATGTTTTCTGGTCTGTGGCTCCGTTCGTCTGTGCGTCCGTCAGTTCAGGTTAAAGTTTTTGGTCGAGGTAGTTTTTGATGAAGCTGAAGTCCAATCAACTTGAAACTTAGTACACTTGTTGCTTATGATATGATCTTTCTAATTTTAAAGCCAAATTAGACTTTTGACCCCAATTTCACGGTCCACTGAACATAGAAAATGAAAGTGGGAGTTTCAGGTTAAAGTTTTTGGTCAAGGTAGTTTTTGATGAAACTGATGTCCAATCAACTTGAAACTTAGTACACATGTTCCATATGATATGATCTTTCTAATTTTAATGCCAAATTACATTTTTTACCCAATTTCACGGTCCATTGAACATGAAAAATGAAAGTGCGAGTGGGGCATCCGTGTACTTTGGACACATTCTTGTTTTATTCAATTTGCCCTTCAATGATGATTTTTACCAAATTTTTGTGTTTTTTTCCTGTTATCTTTAAATGTATAAGAGATACTAAGAAGTTTAAATGGCAAAAAAATCATCAAGACAAGATTTACAAATATAAAACAACACGTTTAATAATTTATTGCGTCCGAAGCGCTTTTCTGGATTTACAAATAAGTCAACTTGGTCAAAATCGTCAGTTGACTCCTGATAGAAGTTATTTCTCTTGAATTATAATTTTTACAATTTCTTTGTGTTATTGCCAATTAACATGAAAATTATATTAGATAGATACCAACTTTAAAGCAAATATAATCAGCAAGACAAGATCTGCTATAAGCTCAACATCCATAAACTTGTCAGTTCTCTCAAAGGATTTAGTGCCCTTAAATGATGTAATAATTTACAAATTTTAGCTTTCCTAATCACTTGTCATATTCATGATATTATTATAAGTAATATATTTATTTGATTGTTTTAATTTTCAGAACATCTACTTGGAGGCCTACGTGACAAAGATACTATTGTTAGATGGTCAGCAGCCAAAGGGTAAGGCATTTCTAGAAAACATTGCTGTCATTGTGTTCTTTTCAAATAATCATGTGTAGATTATAACATTTTGGGATATGAGACCGCAACTTTTAAACACACTAAATGAGACCCCAACTTTTAAACACACTAAATGAGATCGCAACTTTTAAACACACTAAATGAGACCGCAACTTTTAAACACACTAAATGAGACAGCAACTTTTAAACAGACTAAATGAGACCGCAACTTTTAAACACACTAAATGAGATCGCAACTTTTAAACACACTAAATGAGACCGCAACTTTTAAACACACTAAATGAGACAGCAACTTTTAAACAGACTAAATGAGACCGCAACTTTTAAACACACTAAATGAGATCGCAACTTTTAAACACACTAAATGAGACAGCAACTTTTAAACACACT
Organism: Mytilus edulis; assembly: GCA_019925275.1. NCBI lineage: Eukaryota > Metazoa > Mollusca > Bivalvia > Mytilida > Mytilidae > Mytilus > Mytilus edulis. The sequence continues at coordinate 19,180,150 of CM034356.1, read as the reverse complement.
AAATGAGATCGCAACTTTTAAACACACTAAATGAGACCGCAACTTTTAAACACACTAAATGAGACTGCAACTTTTAAACACACTAAATGAGCACTAAATGAGATCGCAACTTTTAAACACACTAAATCAGACAGCAACTTTTAAACACACTAAATGAGATCGCAAATGAGACTGCAACTTTTAAACACACTAAATGAGACCACAACTTTTACACACTAAATGAGATCGCAACTTTTAAACACACTATATGAGACCGCAACTTTTAAACACACTAAATGAGACAGCAACTTTTAAACACACTAAATGAGACAGCAACTTTTAAACACACTAAATGAGACTGCAACTTTTAAACACACTAAATGAGATCGCAACTTTTAAACACACTAAATGAGACTGCAACTTTTAAACACACTAAATGAGATCGCAACTTTTAAAAACACTAAATGAGACAGCAACTTTTAAACACACTAAATGAGACTGCAACTTTTAAACACACTAAATGAGACAGCAACTTTTAAAAACACTAAATGAGACAGCAACTTTTAAACACACAAAATGAGCACTAAATGAGATCGCAACTTTTAAACACACTAAATGAGACAGCAACTTTTAAACACACTAAATGAGACCCCAACATTTATTTTTGTGGATTCCAATTTGAGGAAAAAGATATTTTGTGGATATCTGAATTTTTTCGTTTTTTCCAAATTCTTCAAAGAATCTTAAAGAAAATTTATACGTCATTGAAAATTTGTTCTCCTAAACCAATGAAATCCACAAAAATTGGTTTCCCTCTATTCACCATTTCAGAATCTAATGCATTCCGGGTAATATTTTCAAAAGTGTACACCAAAGCGACGTGATTGGTTAAAAACGTCCCAAACAATTGAAATTCAACCAATGACGTGACGTTATTTTCATTTTGGGGTACGAACAATAAAATTACCCATAGTCCTTTAGATTCTGAAACGGCCAATGAGTAATGAATAGGTGGGTGAGCAACAAATTGAAATGTTCAACAAAGTACTAAGGAGTAGGTCCGGTAAGGGCCGATTTTGGCCTAAAAAAAAAAAGCTGTAAAGTGCCTGAAAAATACAGAAAACCCTGTTTGCTGTCAATTTGACACCTTATTCCTTGTTTAAACTAACTTTGCTTTAAACAAGAAGATAGAGACAATTAATGTTTTGTTTTTTAGAATTAAAATAAAAGCAGAAATTATGGTATCATGTTTTCTCCTATTTTTACAGAATAGGAAGAATAACAGGGAGGTTACCGAAGGAACTAGCAGATGAAGTGGTTGGATCTGTGTTAGAACTGTTTACAATTCAAGAATCTGATGGGGCCTGGCATGGGGGTAATAACAATAACAATTTACATAACACGTTAAGGTTTTTTATATTCAGGGTTGGTGGAATAAGATTTGATTGAAATACAAAATGAATTTTGATTTGAAAATTGAGATAACTCAATCAGTTAAAAAGACTTAGACATATTGAATCTGGCAGGGGATAACTGTAAAATTTATTGAAACAAATGATCTGTTAGTCACATTAGGTAGCAACAGAAAAGTTAGCTGTTGTTTAAATGTGGACATGGAAAAAATTGTATCACTTGATTTTGATCTATGCATCCACTTAGGTTTTGACATATATGTGAATCAACAAATGCAGTATTAAGCACTTCCAAAAGAAGTGCAGGATTTTCTCGCTGTGTTGAAGACCCATTGGTGGCCGTCGGCTGTTTTCTGCTGTTTGGTCGGGTTGTTGTCTCTTTGACACATTCTCAATTTTATGGTCAAATAATCAGCTATATTTGCAAAGTGCAACTTCTATATAGTTTTCTTAATGAATTAGTTTTGTATCAGGGTTTTTTGTTTGTCCCTTCAACATAGAAATACACACAGTAAATAGGGTTACGTAAAAATCTTTTGTCGGATCATCTTAAGTGCAAGATCATCACTGGTACATGTATTGAAATAGTCTATGGGCAATGTCTTGATCCACTTTCCTTTTCCGAAGTCTTTTTCATCACATTTATAACCTTTTACTGAAAAATATTACCCAATTTCACCTCTGGTAGATTTGGATGTAGTCAGTAAAAAAATTTAAGGATTGTTAAATTTGTCGTTGAATATTAAATTCCTGGTTCATCTGTTCCCACGAAATCCATTAAATATTGGTATCTAACAAGTAATAGTTAATCCACAGTATATTTTATTTAATTGTTACAATGGAGAATTCCTTAACTATTGGAAAGTTCTAGATCCATCATGGATTTCTTTGTAGTCTTTCAAAGACACAAACATTTCTTTTGCAGGTTGTTTATCTTTAGCTGAGCTTGGAAGAAGGGGTTTACTCCTGCCACAAAGACTCCCTGATGGTAAGTATAAAAATTGCACATAAATAAAGACTCTCCGATAGCAAGTTTAAAAGTGTCACATATATAGCCGGTTACTAGTCACACAAACTCCTTGATGGCAAATACAAAAATGGCACATATATAAAGACTCCCTGATGGCAGATACAAAAATGGCACATATATAAAGACTCCCTGATAGCAAATACAAAAATGGCACATATATAATGGCACGTAGATAAAGACTCCCTGATGGCAAGTTCAAAATAGTTACATAAATACCAGGTTACTACAGTCACACAGACTCCATGATGGCAAATACAAAAATGGCATATAGATAAAGTCTCCCTGATGGCAAATACAAAAATGGCACATATATAAGACTCCCTGATGACAAATACAAAAATGGCACATAGATAAAGATTCCCTGATGGCAAGTTCAAAATAGTTACATAAATACCAGGTTACTGCAGTCACACAGACTCCATGACGGCAAATACAAAGAATAAACTCCCTGATGGCAAATACAAAAAATGGCACATATATAAAGACTGTGATGGCAAATACACAAAATGGCACATATATAAAGACTCCCTGATGGCAAATACAAAAATGACACATATATAAAGACTCCCTGATGGCAAGTACAAAAATGGCACATAGATAAAGACTCCCTGATGGCAAATACAAAAATGGCAGATAGATAAAGACTCCCTGATGACATATACAAAATAGTTACATAAATACCAGGTTACTACAGTCACACAGACTCTATGATGTCAAATACAAAAATGGCACATAGATAAAAACTCCCTGATGACAAGTTCAGAAGTGGCTCTTTAATAAAATGGCACATTTATTCCAGGTTACCATTGTTAAAAATACTCCCTTATGAAAAGTACAAATGTGGCAGACAGATACCAGAATATCGATGCAACAAAGACTCCCTGATGGTCAGTACAAAGGTGGCAAAATGATAATAAGTAACTGATATAATTGTCAATGAGATATTGAAATGCATATCCTAGGAAAAAATCAGAGTTAAAAAAATGTTTAAAAGTGAGAAGCACAAACCCTTAGCATGAGATTGAAAAAACTAAAGAATTTGAATCTCTTTCTTCCCTCTAAAAATACCTCATTCTTCATTATTCTGTCTTTTCTAATTTAATCTTATTTAATAATTTCAGTTGTACCAGTTGTACTGAAAGCTTTAGACTATGATGAAAAGAGAGGGAATTTTTCAGTTGGAGCACATGTCAGAGATTCAGCATGTTATGTGTGTTGGGCTTTTGCTAGAGCATATGACCCACAGGAGATAGCCCCTTATGTCAATGATGTGGCCAAGTAAGACTAATTACATAAATTTTGTATACAGAAAAGGAATCTTATGTATGAAAGAAGTGCTGCATTTATTTTAGATTGTATTACCATTTGCAGATTAGATAACTATATATATAATTATACATTCCAACTTCTCAAAATATCCACATGGATTTTAAGTACAAGAGGACCTATCACATCTCATTTTACTTGTCAGAATTGTCAACATACTTAGGTTTTGAATGAATATACATGTGCTTAAATACCGCTTTAACTCCTCTGAATTCCTGTTTTGAGATATTTAGCTTTATATATAATGGAAAATTTTAAGAATCCTTCAAGTCTTTTTCATGGTACTTGGTTTGGAAAACATTACATTAAAAAATCTTTTGTATAAAAGGACAACATTGTTTCAGATCACATGTAAAAAGTAAGTAAATATCAAACAATCACATGCTTTAAACTTTTATGTAAAACAAATTATTTTGCAAATGTTTAATTCTAATTTTTCAGATTTGATAAAAAAATTAATGTCATGAAAAGACTAAAAAAAAAAGGAAGATTTCAAGTGGCATTAAAACATGAGTAGAAGAAATATAAATGACACCATTGTGTAAAGAAAACAGACAACAACATTCCACAAAATACTACACAATAAACTAATGATTGAGCAACAAAAATCCCACCCAAAAAAAAAGGATGTGAACTCAACTTGTTGCATCCGTCATGTTGCTTACTACAAGTAAAAATCTCTTGAAAAATTGTTACAAGTTGCAATAAAAAAATATAGGTTAACACATGAATGAATGGTTTATATGCTGTGTGAAAATAAGCCATTCGTTGACAAACATATTGCTTCTTTATAAGGTATTTTCATTTATTTTCTAGTGCCTTGGTAAAAGCATCAATATTTGACAGAGAAGTCAATGTACGGAGAGCATCATCTGCAGCTTTTCAAGAAAATGTTGGTCGACAGGTAACTTTGATTACTGTTAAAATAGTACTCTTATGCCCTGTTTACAATAGTATTAGGGAATTGTGTTTTCTAGTAAATGCATCCACTGATTTGTCTGTCCTGGTTCAGATTTTGGTCAACATAGTTTGACATGAGGTTGTGTTCACATCAATTTGAAACTTAGTTAACATGTACATTATGATGTAAACTTATTAAAATTTGCAGTTTGTATGAAAATAAGAAGTATGATTGCCAATGGAACAACTCTCCACCAGAGACAAAATAACATAGAAGTTAACAGCTATAAGTCAACATAGATAGGGCTTTCAACAATGAACAAAGCCTATACCGTATACTCAGCTATAAAAGGATCATACATAAAAATTGTGAAACAATTCCAATAATAAAACTAATGACATAATTTATACAATACAATTAAAGAAAAACAAAAATGACAAATATGGAACAATGACAACTACTGAATTACAGGATCTTGACTTGGGACAAGTACATACAGAATGTGGCTTGGTTGAACATGTATATGAGCACTCAACAAATTCTTTTGTAATGTAAACTTACTAGTATTTTTATTTTTGCTGTTTATTTATTAATTTGTTGTATACATTTATACTAATGTTTAATGTATACTGAATAGCAGTAGCAGATGAGAAACAAGGTTCCATGAAACAATTTTAGAATGTTTTAGAGGTAGACCAAAGTAGAATAGATGAACATACCCCAGAATTATTTCTTTGTTTATGACATAGATATTCTGACTACGTCAACCATGCATTACTTTCTTTAAGGGGACATTCCCACATGCAATAGATATTTTGACTATGATAGCCATTTCTTCATTTTAGGGGACATTCCCACATGGAATAGATATTTTGACTATGATAGCCATTTCTTCATTTTAGGGGACATTCCCACATGGAATAGATATTTTGACTGATAGCCATTTCTTCATTTTAGGGGACATTCCCACATGGAATAGATATTTTGACTATGATAGCCATTTCTTCATTTTAGGGGACATTCCCACATGGAATAGATATTCTGACTATGATAGCCATTTCTTCATTTTAGGGGACATTCCCACATGGAATAGATATTCTGACTATGATAGCCATTTCTTCATTTTAGGGGACATTCCCACATGGAATAGATATTTTGACTATGATAGCCATTTCTTCATTTTAGGGGACATTCTCACATGGAATAGATATTTTGACTGATAGCCATTTCTTCATTTTAGGGGACATTTCTTCATTTTAGGGACATTCCCATATGGAGTAGATATTTTGACTATGATAGCCATTTCTTCATTTTAGGGGACATTCCCACATGGAATAGATATTTTGACTGATAGCCATTTCTTCATTTTAGGGGACATTCCCACATGGAATAGATATTTTGACTATGATAGCCATTTCTTCATTTTAGGGGACATTCCCACATGGAATAGATATTTTGACTGATAGCCATTTCTTCATTTTAGGGGACATTCTCACATGGAATAGATATTTTGACTGATAGCCATTTCTTCATTTTAGGGGACATTCCCACATGGAATAGATATTTTGACTATGATAGCCATTTCTTCATTTTAGGGGACATTCTCACATGGAATAGATATTTTGACTGATAGCCATTTCTTCATTTTAGGGGACATTCCCATATGGAGTAGATATTTTGACTATGATAGCCATTTCTTCATTTTAGGGGACATTCCCACATGGAATAGATATTTTGACTGATAGCCATTTCTTCATTTTAGGGGACATTCCCACATGGAATAGATATTTTGACTATGATAGCCATTTCTTCATTTTAGGGGACATTCCCACATGGAATAGATATTTTGACTGATAGCCATTTCTTCATTTTAGGGGACATTCTCACATGGAATAGATATTTTGACTGATAGCCATTTCTTCATTTTAGGGGACATTCCCACATGGAATAGATATTTTGACTATGATAGCCATTTCTTCATTTTAGGGGACATTCTCACATGGAATAGATATTTTGACTGATAGCCATTTCTTCATTTTAGGGGACATTCCCACATGGAATAGATATTTTGACTATGATAGCCATTTCTTCATTTTAGGGGACATTCCCACATGGAATAGATATTCTGACTATGATAGCCATTTCTTCATTTTAGGGACATTCCCACATGGAATAGATATTTTGACTATGATAGCCATTTCTTCATTTTAGGGGACATTCCCACATGGAATAGATATTTTGACTATGATAGCCATTTCTTCATTTTAGGGGACATTCTCACATGGAATAGATATTTTGACTATGATAGCCATTTCTTCATTTTAGGGGACATTCCCACATGGAATAGATATTTTGACTATGATAGCCATTTCTTCATTTTAGGGGACATTCCCACATGGAATAGATATTTTAACCATGGCAGATTACTTTGCAGTAGGGAACAGAAATCACTGTTACTTAGAGCTTAGTATATTTGTGGCCAAGTTCCCAGAATACACTAAATCTATGATTGATCATCTAGTAGACATGAAAATTAATCATTGGGATGGGTGAGTATTTTATACCAGGCAGAAAGAACATAACTTTTAAAATTTATGTTTATGTCCACCATTTTCATCTTATATATTTTTGGGATACGATTGCTTTCAAGCAATCTGTAGACTTATACCAGTGGCTCAGAGCATTGCCCTCACGTCAATCGTTTTATTCTAAACATTAAGGAACATCTCAGATTCTTATGATTGTCTTGCTTTAAAAGGTAAAAACAAACAAAGGGATTGAAATTAAACAACTTTACTATAATGTTCTTTTCATAATCTTCATGTTTGATATTTCTCTTGACTTATGTGCGTGTTTTTAACAACACGGAAAATCAGAATTAAGCAGTATTTATATTTAGTGTTTTTATAAATTTAGAAACACGTCAGAGGGAATTCCCAAGTTTTGATAAAAATGCGAGAGTTCTCTGAATTCCGATAAATCTATTTCTGTTATATAAGAACTGAAGTGGAGTTTCTCTTATATGTCACCGTTATGAAACTGGTATTTGATATTGTACTTCCATAAAGAATTAAAGAACCATCTAGGTCGTTTAATTAACATTTAATATGGACCATAATTTGGTATTCGGCCTTTGGTTTCTTTTTGTATCCTTTTTTATAAGTTCTAAAATTTTAACTTTTATTTTGTGGGTTGTGTTGGTGTTAGAATAGTATGAATGGAACAATTGAGTTTTTCGAGAAAAAATTAATACATTTTGATTGACCGTTTACGTGACAGGAAACCAAACAGGAAACCAATCTTTATTTTCTTTATTTTGCACAATATAATTCAAAAGGCATAAATAAACACCATTACTAGTGTTACTTGCTTCATGTTAATATTTAAAATCTATTTTCAATGTTATATTAAAGTTTTTTTTAAACGTGACAGGAAACCATAAGAAACCGAAAGCATTTTTTTAGTTTTATTTTATTGCAAAATCTGCTTAAAATAATCTGAACAGTATACTTTTTCTTAAAATCCATCTTAAATGTAACAGTATTATAAAACTCCTAAATATGTGCTTATTTTGAAAACAATTAGTACAATTTATTCAGAATTTTCCATATTTTCTTCATTGATACAGGATACCATAATCGTTGTATCTTGATGTTTTGGCCAAAAAAATATATTTATATTTGGTTTTGAAATTCCAGTTATATAAAATTTATTCCAAATCATTGGCAATGTAAAATTCTTTAAATCCAGTAAAGAAAAAAACTTTTAACTTGGAATTAAAATCTTTAAAATAGGCACCATGTGATATTTGTGACCTGTACACCATCTACATGGTTTCCACATTTTAACCTACTTTAGTGGGCTAAAATCAATAAAGTACTTCCTTTCAAGTCATGCCTGGTAAAAGTTTACTTTTCCTTTGACAAGTTTATTGCGTTTCTGAAAAGTGTTTGCAGAACATGAATAAAAAAAAATAATTAAAAATTGTGACAAAGTTACCAACTTTGTACATTCCTAGTGTAACGGTATATTAACATGCATTTTTCATTTAATTATCTTTATTCACCTAAAATATCCAGTAATATTTACTGCTGAAGCAAAATCAATCCAACGAACATCGGCACCATGATAAGAGACGTAATTTCGATTGAATTTTCCAAGGACCCTTTACATCGTTATTGGGAAACGTAGTGTGTTTAAACGTCGGTCAAATTTGAAATCGATTTTGTCAAGTCATTGGGCATTTATTTTCACACAAGATCGTATGTAACATTATGCACATAGGAAAAATAATAGACCCCCGGCGCAATCTCTTTGAAAATTGTATTTTCCCTTTTTAAACAAGTCGAAACAAGTCTACAGATTATGTTTGCTAACATCCCGTTGGAAACAAAAACAATGTTTAGAACTAGTATATCGCATGTCCGGCTGTAAGGGCGTGATCACATGTTAGTCACATGTTTCACGTATGACCGGAAATGATTAGAACTTAAGGACAAAAACAATTTTAATAAATAACTGGACTTCTGTTTCGTGTGAAATGTAACACATAACGATAACGTCATTTTCTTACTTAATTATTACGAAGATCAAAACAAGAATGTAAATCATCTCTGATTTACCTGTTTGAACATCTCGCGAGAGTTCATATTTGCATATTGTTTTTAAGAAGTCTATTACAACAAAGCAGATTACATCATCTAAAATTTGCGTTACGAAATCGGACACAAAAATCACGCCACTGTTCTTACATCTGCTACATAAATACTTATAGTTCTCAGCATTTTCTTCTCACTATTCTTATTGGTCGATGTTCTTTGTTATTTGAAAGCAAAAGTTACGAATTTGCCGGTGACGATTATCTATAAATCAGTCAGCGTTATGCTCTTCGGAAGCAAAAAGTAACGCGAGAAACGACACAAAAATACGGTTGTAGAATCTTTGAAATTCGTATATTTCAATTTTTTTTCTAGGGAAGAGTAGCATACACTTGTATGTTAATAAAAATAATGGCATCTTTAGATGTAGTTACAACTTTTCTTACAGTAATTCAAATTTTATCACTTTTCTATAGTTATAGGAAACGGAGCCCAATAGCAAATTATGGTCCATATACGTTCTTGCTCCAGGGTTTGTTTAGGAAATTATGTGCATGCGTATAGTTTTCTTGGCTTCAATGGGTATTAGATTGAATGGTTGATCTGGATTTCCACCTCAATTGTTTGATTTAAAACTCATGGTATCGTTTCTATGTTTGTCTGCTGCTGAGGGTTATTGTTGTTTCATAATTTTAAATCATATGCATCCTTTAAATTAAAATAAATGTAGTCCTCAGTCATCGCAACAGCCCTTACGGCGAAATGGAGTCTTCCATATTATCGTTTCGAGTTGTCTCCCTTCCGGAAGTATTTCCCGTAAATTCTGAAAACAAAACATGTCGAGAAAAATCAACTCGTTCTGTCGATAAACGTCGTGTTACATTAAATACGATCGCAATTTTAACCGAGGAATGTGTACGGAAAGGAGTCATGACCACTGACCCAAAGGAAATTAAATATTTAAAGAGTTAGGAATGGGGTTCCTCCTTGAATTAACGTAGGAAAATAGGTGATAAGATATGAAGTGAAATACCTTCTCTCACTCTGAATCTCTGCTGTGACTCCTGTGGAAAGTAATCTTGGAATTGATAGTACAAAAATAAAACACAATGAGTACATTGTTCATACACTTGTATCCGGGATTGGCTATTTTGTAACTTCAGATTACGTACATTTTACATGTGCAGTTGAATTAGTTTTGAAAATAATATTATCCAGCTACATGTATACATGTGTCAATGAAAACAATGGCAATCGTATCCCTCAGAGCAATCTGCTCTTTGATTATTCTGTAATATTTGACCTTTTAACTTTTTATACGACCACAAAAATTTTAATTTTTTTAGTCGTATATTGCTATCACGTTGGCGTCGTCTTCCTGCGCCGTCGTCGTCGTCCGAATACTTTTAGTTTTCGCACTCTAACTTCAGTAAAAGTGAATAGAAATTAATGAAATTTTAACACAAGGTTTATGACCACAAAAGGAAGGTTGGGATTGATTTTGGGAGTTTCGGTTCCAACATTTTAGGAATTAGGGGCCAAAAAGGGCCCAAATAAGCATTTTCTTGGTTTTCGCACTATAACTTTAGTTTAAGTGAATAGAAATCTATGAAATTTTGACACAAGGTTTATGACCACAAAAGGACGGTTGGGATTGATTTTGAGAGTTTTGGTTCCAACAGTTTAGGAATTAAGGGCCAAATAAGCATTATTCTTGGTTTTCGCACAATAACTTTAGTATAAGTAAATAGAAATCAATGAAATTTAAACACAAGGTTTATGACCACAAAAGAAAGGTTGGGATTGATTTTTGGAGTTGAGGTCACAACAGTTTATGAATTAGGGGCCAAAAAGGGGCCCAAATAAGCATTATTTTTGGTTTTTGCACTATAACTTTAGTATAAGTAAATATAAATCTATGAAATTTTAACACATGGTTTATGACCACAAACGGAAGGTTGGGTTTGATTTTGGGAGTGTTGGTCCCAACAGTTTAGGAATAAGGGGCCCAAAGGGTCCAAAATTGAACTTTGTATGATTTCATCAAAAATTGAATAATTGGGGTTCTTTGATATGCCGAATCTAACTATGTATGTAGATTCTTAATTTTTGGTCCCGTTTTCAAATTGGTCTACATTAAGGTATGCCGAATCTAACTATGTATGTAGATTCTTAATTTTTGGTCCCGTTTTCAAATTGGTCTACATTAAGGTCCAAAGGGTCCAAAATTAAACTTAGTTTGATTTTAACAAAAATTGAATCCTTGGGGTTCTTTGATATGCTGAATTTAAAAATGTACTTAGATTTTTAATTATTGGCCTAGTTTTCAAGTTGGTCCAAATGGGGGTCCCAAATTAAACTTTGTTTGATTTCATCAAAAATTGAATAATTGGGGTTCTTTGATATGCCGAATCTAACTATGTATGTAGATTCTTAATTTTTGGTCCCGTTTTCAAATTGGTCTACATTAAGGTCCAAAGGGTCCAAAATTAAACTTAGTTTGATTTTAACAAAAATTGAATCCTTGGGGTTCTTTGATATGCTGAATTTAAAAATGTACTTAGATTTTTAATTATTGGCCTAGTTTTCAAGTTGGTCCAAATGGGGGTCCAAAATTAAACTTGTTTGATTTCATCAAAAATTGAATAAATGGGTTCTTTGATATGCCAAATCTAACTGTGTATGTATATTCTTAATTTTTGGTCCAGTTTTCAAATTGGTCTACATTAAGGTCCAAAATTAAACTAAGTTTGATTTTAACAAAAATTAAATTCTTGGGCTTATTTGATATGCTTTATCTAATTATGTACTTTGATTTTTGATTATGGGCCCAGTTTTCAAGTTGGTCCAAATCAGGATTCCATATCAAGTATTGTGCAATAGCAAGAAATTTTCAATTGCACAGTATTGCACAATAGCAAGAAATATCTAATTGCACAATATTGTGCAATAGCAATTAATTTTCAATTGGAGTTATCTTTCTTTGTATAGAATAGTAGTTGATAATATATGTTGGAAATTTGCCAGACATAACTATGATGTCATTTTCTATTTTTATTTGCCAATAACTTTATGTAAATAACTTCATTGGAAATTTGCCAATATAAAATGTTGCTGATGAAGCTTTTTTTCCTTATCTTATCTAAAATGTTTTTACATAATGTATGTTGGACATTTGCCAGACATGACTATGATGTCATTTTCTATTTTTATTTGCCAATAACTTTATGTAAATAACTTCATTGGAAATTTGCCAATATAAAATGTTGCTGATGAAGTTAAATTTTTCTCATTTCAGATTTCATAAATAAAAAGAAAATTTCTTCAAACATTTTTTTGAGAGGATTAATATTCAACAGCATAGTGAATTGCTCAAAGGCAAAACAAAATTTTTAAGTTCATTAGACCACATTCATTCTGTGTCAGAAACCTATGCTGTGTCAACTATTTAATTTTAGATTTAAATAAGTTTGAAGAAGAAATCTTTAATTGATTTGTAAAATCTTGACATTTGTTTTGTGTAAAAAAAACCATGTAATGTCAAAAATTTGATCACAATCCAAATTCAGAGCTGTATCACGCTTGAATGTTTTGTCCATACTTGCCCCAACTGTTCAGGGTTCGACCTCTGCGGTCGTATAAAGCTGCGCCCTGCGGAGCACCTGGTTTAATTTTAATGATGTATTTCATGTTGATGTATATCATGGTTGGTGTATTTCATGTTGATGTATTTTATGTTCATGTTGAAATATTTCATGTTGATGTATTTCATGGTTGATGTATTTTATGTTCATGTTGATGTATTTCATGTTGATGTATTTCATGGTTGATGTATTTTATGTTCATGTTGATGTATTTCATGGTAAATTTATTTCATAGTTGTTGTATTTCATGTTGATGTATTTCATGGTTGATGTATCTCATGGTTGATGTATTTTATGTTGATGTATTTCATGGTAAATTTATTTCATAGTTGTTGTATTTCATGTGATGTATTTCATGGTTGTTGTATTTCATGTTTGATGTATTTCGTGGCTTATGTATTTCATGTATCATTTCAGTATAATAAGAGATTTATCAGCACAAGGTCTCCATAAGTTAACCAGTTGTAGTCCTGACTACATGGCAAGTCAAGGTCAGTATATGATATTAAAAAGTAAAACCTTTTCAATAGAATCAGTTTGTATGGATTTTATTTTGGATCACAAACAGGAAAATATTATGTCTTCTTAGAGTGTGGTTCAATAATATATATTCGGCCCTCCTCATAATGTTCAGTTAGTAAAAGATCCTAACTCATTTGATATAGGAATTCATGACAACCAAAACACAGCTGCCAGTACAAAAATACTGAAAAATAAGGGTCCTCATAGATACAAAAGCTAGCTCAGAGTACTGAATCTATTGATATAGAAGTCCTGTTTTCTTGCACTATAAAATCAACAGCTATATTCCAAAAAGTTCACAATCTTGTGCAATACCAAAAAACCAGAATTCCGATAATAATTAAAAAACAAGATTAGCATATTTTCAATTCAGATATCAATTCCATAAAATCTAAGGTGCAATTAACTAACGACAACAGTATAAATATCACCTTTATCAAGAAGTCTGGTCAGTCTGTTAACATTTCACTTTTAAATTATTACTCTTCAACACCTGTCCAGCATCCAATATGGTTGGCATTTAGGCTCATAGTTTTATATAGGACTTAATGGAAGTGTATTCTTAAAAATCTCTTTAAAAACATATAGTTCATATCCTGCCCCCCCCCCCTAAAAAAAAAAAAAATGTTCTTGTGTCTGACCAATGCCAATTACCTTATAAGTGGCTTCTATTATCAAGTCTTAAAGTTGTTTTGTTATCTAGAGAATTTTGTGTTGGCTGCAGATCTTTGACAGGTACTGTATAATTTATTCACACTTCTTATAAGAATCATGATGATTTACAGATTGACAATTTAATAGACATCTGTCTCTTGTTGATGATTGAACTTTGCCTTCTTAGTCTCTTGGTCTTTTTGTAGAATGGTTGCTGTCTCATTGGTGTATACCCTGCATCTTTTAGCCATGTGTAATCAACGGTTCCAAGGGTGTCTAGTTTCAAATTTGCAACCTGCAGTGTAGTGTTTTATTGTAAAAATAATTTTCCATTTAGTCTTAGTAGTGAAAGCATTTTCATTTTACCATTTTTTTTACCGGAATAAGTTGCCTTGCTGCCCGAGTAAACAATTCATGTACAGATATATTTTATTTCAGTTTACATTTGAATATTTTTGCTGTAGATAGTAAGTGTCAGAAACCTCTTAAAAAGGTAAAGATACTGAGATTCACTTTAGTTTGTATAATTCACAATAGGACTTTTGCACAATCAAATGTAGGTTGGGGATTGCTTGGTGGTTGAAATTAAAGGAATTTATACCAAAAAAACTTGTCCCCCTCCCCGCTCGCCTGTACAATATTAATAAGAAATTAAATGGATATTTGTGTGAAAACTGTTTTAAACCCCACTACCATGACTACCCGTAAATTATTAATGTATATAAATGTATAAAAAAAATGAGGATTTTTTTTTTTTATTATGGGAAATAATGCCTTCCAACCCTCCCATGCAAATAATTCTGGTACATACCTGACAAAAGATTGCATACTAAATAAAAGAAAATGTATTTTTACTTGTCTTTTAAGGGTAATGGAAGTCAGTTGGGTGAATTGTCTTCATTGTTGAATCTACACTAATCGTTTTCTTATAAACTTTTGTATTTGTTTCAGTATTACCCAAAATGTTACCCATGACAACAGGTATAGATCTGTACTTGAGGCATGGAGCTATTTTAGCAGTGGCAGAAATCACACATGCTCTGTCAAAAGTATCAACAGCAAAGGGCAAGTAAGTATTTTTTTCACAAAATATATATAAGCCAAACAGAATAAATCTTTCGCTTCTGTGACCTATTTTAATTTAAATGAAACCAGGAGAGTCTTTTTTCCACAACAAAATTACATGGTAAAAAATATACACTTATTATGCAACAAAGTTGTTCCTTTTGTTTATACCCACTCTTTCTGTCTGTTTTTTTTTCTTTTTGTATTCTCAAGTCTAGAAGTTCAGAGGAATGTAAGCTCATATCGAGCCATTGAGATGTTTAGTAAGTGAAAATCAGAAATTTGGAACCACAAGGGTCAGGTGGGGGTATGACAGAAAGTAATTCTAATGTTTCTTTAATTAAGGGGTCATGAGGTATGTAAACTAGGGCATTAAGGTGTTGTAATTTAAAGACTACTAGAACACACCCGCGAAATCGCGGGCATTCAGAGCGTAGTTTTAAGTATGTAAAGTGTTGTTGGAAGAATTTTGTAAAATATTGAATGACTGGAGAATTTCAGCAAAAGTATCATAAGTCATAGGTTATTGGGGACAGGAAAATGTTTTTTTTATCCGTCCTCCTTTATTTCCAAAATTCCCAATTTTTGATTTTCTATCAATTTCAATTTGAACATACATATTTTTACTATGTTAAGAACATTTAAGTAAGGAGCCTGTAATTCAGTGGTTGTCGTTCGTTTAAATGTGTAACTGTTATATATTTGTTTTTCGTTCATTTTTTGTACATAAATAAGGCCGTTTGTTTTCTCGTTTGAATTGTTTTACAGTGTCATTTCGGTGCATCTTAAAGCTGAGTATGCGGTATGGGCTTTGCTCGTTGTGAAAAGCCGTACGGTGACCTATATATAGTTTTTAATTTCTGTGTCATTTTGGTCTCTTGTGGAGAGTTATATCAACATGGCAATCATACCACATCTTTCTTTTTTTTTTGTAATCAATGAATTTTGTAAAATATTTAATGACTGGAGAATATCAGAAAAGGTATCAAAAGTTCACATGAATAATTTTAGCGCTTATCTGTATATTATGAACATTCATTACTATATAAATAAAGTGTATTAACTTTCAATTCTAACTTACTAATCGATCAATGGTGATCATTAATATAGTATACAGTCCCTCTCTATTTAAAAAAAATCTGTGACCGCCGTGGATAGTAAACTTGAAAATGATAGCAAATACACTTTATTCGTAGTATATGTATGTTCAAAGATACAGAAAAGCGCAAACCGGAAGTCTAATGTGACTTAAAATTTCGTCCAATGACGGGACAATATCCGGATGCCTTTTTTCTCGTTTTTCTCCCAAAATAACTCAATCTGAATAATCATATAAATGGATGACAAATAGGACTATGCACTGTACCTATAGGACACAGGCGCGTGTTGATTAATTTATTGTGGAAAGAAGAGAAGCGACACCCAAAATGAGGTCTTCTCGTTTAATAGTATAGAAGATAGGTATCGAAACAAACAGAGAAATAAATTTTACAAGTTTTTATTATTGTAGAAAAATTGAAGATGTAATTAGTAAAGATGTGATCAACGGTTTGAAGAACATTGCTGTCAAGGTAAGGACAATATATACATAACAACTCTGTTGGATTCTGTTATTTTTATGGTATAATAATTTAATTTTGGATGTAACACATCTTCTGATTGGCTGAAAGTTTTTATGCCCCGAATACGGTAGTAGTAGGGGCATTATGTTTTCTGGTCTGTGCCTCCGTTCGTGCGTTCGTTCGTCTGTCCGTTCATCCATTTGTTTGTATGTGCGTCCGATTGTCCTATGTCAGGTTAAAGTTTTTGGTCGAGGTAGTTTATCATGAAGTTATAGTTGCATCCATTTGTAACTTTGCAAACATAGTCATTATGATTGTGAATTTCTAAAAAGTACTACAAATTTATTTCATGGTTCATTGAACATGAAAATGAGATTGTGTGAAACAGCTCTTTTTCAGGTTAAAGTTTTTGGTTGAGGTAGTTTATCATGAAGTTATAGTTCACAACCTGGAAACCATAATTGTTAGGAATTAAGCATTAGAATTATTATTGTTGTTCCATTGTATAATGTATCAATTTTATTTAAAAAGATTAATAGGTATGCTACACAGGCTCTAGTTTATAGTTTCTTCAACTTTCAACTAAACAGAACAGTTCTCTGTTCAACACATTGTGTGTGCAGTTTTGAAGATCTTGGAATTACTGAGTACAATAATGGCTGTGATGTTTTTTTGGTTAAAGTTTTTGGTCAAGGTAGTTTTTGATGAAGTTGAAGTCCAATCAACTTGAAACTTAGTACACATGCTCCCTATGATATGATCTTTCTAATTTTAATGCCAATTTAAAGTATTGACCCCAATTTCATGGTACTGAACATGTAAAATGATAGTGCGAGACATAATTTTGTCATCAACATTTTTTCATGATTTACCCCCCCCCCCCCCCCCCCCCCCCCTCCCCCCCAAAAAATGGAATTTAGAATTAAATTATAAGGGATGACTGTAATATTTTTTCTGTCTATTTGAAATAACCTCAAAAATGTGGTGCACACTTTTAAATAACACACTACGCAGGTTATTCAGTGTGCACTGTATTTTTGATGTTATTTCTTCATAGACAGAAAATATATAAGTCATTCCTTAAGTAACTCATTTAAGTTTATCTAAATCTCGAGCTGTACAATGTAAAGGGATTTGGTGGCAGATAAATCCTAAAAAAACAGCTGTAACCTCTGAATTCTAATAGGGATCATAGAAGAAGGTTGTAAAAGAGGAGGGTATGTGCATGTACAAATGGGAAAGAAAATGGTCATTTCACGACGATCAAAAAGAAAACGAAAAAAAGAAAATGAGCTTCAAGTATTAAAATCTGTAAAATGAAAAACACCACCTACATAAAGCTAGGTTCTGGTAGTTAAAGGTATCTTGATGCAAAAATCAGGCATTTCCAGTCTGAGATGATTGCGGAGGAATGAATTGAGAGGGATTTTTTTTTAGTTGTTCATAGAATTTTCTCGAAACTCACTTCAAAACCCCTGTGCATTTAAAATAATTTTCATCACTCGTTTTTTTAAGATATTGGATACAAATGTTTATTTGTTTATATCAATCGTTCACTTGTAAGTCTTGTGATAAAACAAAAGAACCAAACAGATTGTCTACTCCATAGGCTCTACATGGAGGACAATGTGTTCATATCATTTGTTTTGTTAAAATGCTGAAGATAAACAGAAATGAATAGCATGTATGCTCCAATAGGGTGGGCAGAGTCGACAAGCTAGAATATTAGTCCACTCTATGTCCTTTCCCACAGTGGACAAAGGCTCACATGCACTTCATTACAAGTTCAAGATGGTGGCTTCTAGCACTTAATTGAGCTGAATTCTTAGCTGGATGTCAAAAACACTATCTCTGATGATTGAAGAACGTAGATCTAGGGTAATATCAACAAATTATAGACTTTAACTGGTAGTGAAATCTTGCATATCATATCCTAAGTTGAAGTAAGCTGGTTAAGCAGTTGTCACAGACCTGCCAACTATCCTGCTTTATGGGGGATATCCCCCATGAGAGGTGTTGACCTGACACTAAAAAAACTCAATTATTTAGACTAAATACTAAAAAGACATTTAGAGGAGTAAAGAATACATTTAAACACATGTATACTTACTCAAAACCATATATGCTCTAATTTTGTAAACTTATGACATTTATAGGTATGCAATTGGTCCTTATGTGCTAAAAATCCCCAATGGAGATTTTGAAAAGTTGGCAGGTATGTCAGGTCAAAGGATGACCGACTATGTAGTCCATGCCAATGCTAGAGAAATATTTAGCTCCGCCAATTTAAAATTTCTATTCCTAATAAGATTTGACATTGTTCTTTACATCCTTCATAACTGATTTTTTTTATTTTAAGTTGACTGAAGCTAAGATGTTTAGAGGTTATGGAGGTGATTTTATGAGAAGATCAGGTAATTATTGTGAATGAGTTTTACATTAAGCTTAGGCATGGAAACATGGATGGCAAATGCAAAAAATCAGTTTTCTTTGTTTTCATGAAAATGGCCTACATTATGACGTAATTTTGACGTCATAACATCAAAGATTTGAAATGATTCTAAAAATCTGTATTTTCCTCGGCGAAAAACAGGCCTTAATCGCCCTATTCCTTTGCCAAAAATAAAAACCTGAACATACTTCAAAAAGTTTCCTGATAGTGTGAAATGTTGGGCATTTAATGTAAAGTTATTTTGTTGGGGAGGGGAAGCCGACGATATCCCTTCCATATGAATTGATCAGTCGATGAACAAGTGAAATCTATATTTTCTTTGGATACCAGATACACATTTATTCTTCAATAAACTTTTCTTTGTTCTTTTTCAGTTAGCTGTTTGATAGAGAAATTATCTTTGTCTAAATTACCATACTATGATGACCCTGTATTAGGTAAGATCCTTGATGAAATAACTGTTAAATATAATTTCACACATTCAGGTAAATAAGCTAGAATCCTTTTTAAAACAGTCTATTGAACTGAGGACAGGGGACTCTTAAAATATTTACTTTTATTGTGTATATTAATGATCTTGTTGTTATTTTTTAATTTCATTTTGTTATGTTGTGTCACATACTATAAATATTTAGTTTTATGGCACTAAAGATTTGAATTGAATTGAATTGTTAAATACAGGTCTAGTTTTATGTAAGGTATTAGTTAAAATTGCCTTGCCATCTTTTTTTTTTTTTTAGATTTATTGAAACTTGTCCAATATGTAAAGATAACTTCAATTTTGAACAGACATATCATGTTCAAAAAGGCATATTTGCAAAAATACCAATTGAGAGATGGTAAATTTTCTCAAGCTGCAAGGAGCCTCCCGATCATTATGCATGTACATTTTTATAATTTAAAGGAATATCAATAGACATGGTTAAGTTAAACATTTAATATTGAACTGTGTAAAGGATGTTCGCATCTCTTGCTATTGACTTTTTGTCAGATATTCGAAATCCTCTAGTTGTGCCATTAAAAATTCTGCCCACTGACCCCTAATTTAATTTATCGCATATAGGTTTAAAAGTCCTTTTTGAAAATTTTATAAAATCCTTGTCATATGTTAATAGCTTTTGAAAGGAAAGGTGTCTATGTTAAATGTATGAAAAATCTAGATAGAACCGTTTTTCGCCAAATTTTCCATTGATTATATCTCAAAAATTATACCCTTATGCACAAACCCTTGGATGGTAAAATACATGTATGAACAAAATCCATATGATGAAAGATAAAACCTTTTCTACTAACTCTCATGAATACTACACTCCATCACAAATGAAATTGTAGAAGTTTTTCTTGCAAGTGGTCAATTGTATTGTAATTTTTTGGAAAGCTGTTTTGAATAATATCAAATATATTGGAACTCCCAAGCTAATCAGATGGAACATAGGGTAGGTAAATCTCAATTAAGTCACTTGAGCAATATTCACCTCAATTCTTAACAAATGTTTGAATAACTCCAGGTAAAACTCAAATTGAACTGACCAGTAACAAGATAATTAGTTTTATACCTCTTGTTTGATTTTAGGTGTAAATTTTCTATTTTCACCACCTTCCTCCCCATCTTGAAATTTCAAGTTAAAACAATCTTGATCAAAACAAATAAATAGTTTGTTGTATTTTAATTTTAGATCTGTGGCAGAATATTTTAGATGAATGCCTTGGAAGTATTGATCCAGATAATATTAACCAGGTATGTTTTTCTTGTCTTGACTCATAATTTGATAACACAATATATTTAAAGAACATGGTGTAGATGGTCAGAAAGCAACATTATACATTTTATATATATATATATATATATATATATAGTAATCAATTGATGTAGTTTCAGTCGAAGTTACTTACCTTTGCCACATTGTTGAGGGTTAACATCATATATTCCTTCAGAGGTCAACCAAATTCACCTTGTTATAATGTCTGCTAGACTGTTTAAAAAATTTGTTAACTCTAGTAAGGCTTCTCAGACTTGCTTGTACCATACATGTATGTGTCAATTTGGTTAGTCAAAAAAGAAAATCATAACTTTAACTCCAACATGTCTAACATGGAATGGAAGAGAAATTTAAACTACATCGTACAATAAAATAATACTTTATTTCTGGAATTATAATTTTTGTAAGCATTCCCAATTAATGTCTCTAACTATTTTATGCTTCTATGCTTCTATTTTTAGTAACATCAGATTTATTAATATCTTATGTTTATTAGTAATACCAATAAGTGATTTTATAATAGAAACATGTGACATCAATAAACAAATCTTTTGAATAGTATGTTATTAAATGATATGAGAAAATCAGCCCTAATACAGATATATCAGCATGTGCAATACTGATGACATTGCCCTGTCGATATAAATCAAGAGTTAATATCTATAAAAGCCATATTGGCCCATGGGTTAACGTTAATACGGGACGTTCACTTCCAGTTTCAATTTTCTTAAGCCTAAATTTACCTAACTTTGGACATATCATTATGCATAAAATACATTTGTATCATATTTTTTAACTTAATATGATATCATAATAATCATAAAACAAGTTTAAATGATGTTCAGTATTTTGTAATGTCTTAAAACTGAAATATTTCACAGCTTTTCAAGTACAACTTTGGATTATTATCATTGTTTCATTTCTGTTAGTCAATCATCAGAACGTGGACGATTCAAGATTAGGAATACTGTAAACCAACTTAATTTTGCGACTTTCGTGAGTAGAAAAATAACGCAAATATAAATCCTCACGGATATGTACAACTTAGATCTTTCCTTATTCATTTACTTCAAGTAAATTTGAATTTAAATTCCTATGAAAATGGATAGAAAGGGCTTTACGTGAAATATAGTATCTGTGAAAATAAGTTGGTTAACAGAAGTTTAACTGTCTGATTTATTCTTCCAAGCTACTTTATATTTGTTTTAGATTCTCGATCAGCTGTATTGGCCCTCAACTCCTGGAGTCTCATGTCCAATACAGCTAACCTCGAATCTATTACAGGACCAATACAGAAACAGCCAGTGAATAACACTATATAATATGGTATTTTTATAATTCCTCTAAAGTAAAGGTCTGTATTAAGTGTTAAGAAAATGGAAGTTTTGAAAATACAAAAATATAGTGATATGTTAAATTCGGTGAAGGTACAATCTAGGAAAAGAGGACATGATTGTGGCTATGACAACTTGAGCATATAAGCAGTCATCTGGCACACAGATTATAAATGCGTTTCTCTCTTCCAGACTGCTGCTGCTTCAGCTATCCCAGCATTCTTCACAGAATATTATAAAGATAAAAATGGTGGTGTAAATACTAAGAGACAAGGTTTGTAGTTGATTAAATAATACTCCAATTTTTATGTTGCATTCATTTGCATAATTTGACAACCCTGCATACCTAGGTATCCACTTCAGGGACTCTATCGAAATGATTCACACAGGCGTTGGTTCACCAAACGGAGTTTAAATGGTTTAAATAATGTACACAGTTTAACCATTCTTTCCGGTTCCTAATTGGTTATAAAGTATATAACTCCACATATACTATTTTACTTTCCAGTAATATTTGATTTTGGCATTCCTGATTCAGAAAAGTGCTTTGAATTCTACTTAAGATATCTAATTGTCATTTTATTATACCCCACGCAATGAAGTTGCGGAGGGTATAATGTTTTTGACCCGTCCGTCCGTCCGTCCGTCAGTCCTGTTTCTTGTCATCGCAACTCCTCTCAAACCACACAACAGAATTTCACGAAACCTTTTCAGATAATAAGGACATATTATGTAGTTGTGCATATCGACGGGAAATTGCGATTCAATTTTTTTTCTTGGAGTTACGCCCCTTTGAACTTATTTACTTTAATGTACTACTGCAACAGTTTGTCATCGCAACTCCTCTCAAACCACACAACAGAATTTCACGAAATCTTTTTATATGAAAAGGACATATTATGTAGTTGTGCATATCGACAGGAAATTATGATTCAATTTTATTTCTAGGAGTTACGTCCCTTTGAACTTATTTGCTTCAATGTACTACTGCAACAGTTTGTCATCGCAACTCCTCTGAAACTACATAACAGAATTTCATGAAACCTTTTCAGATTATAAGGACATACTATGTAGATGTGCATATCGACAGGAAATCACGATTCAATTTTTTTTCTAGGAGTTACACCTCTTTGAACTTATTTGCTTTAAGGTACTACTTCAACAGTTTGTCATCTCAACTCCTCTGAAACCACACAACAGAATTTCATGAAACTTTGTAGATAATAAGGACATACTACGTAGATGTGCATATCAACAGGAAATTACGCTTCAATTTTTTTTCTAGGAGTTATGCCCCTTTGAACTTATTTGCTTCAATGTACTTCTGCAACAGTTTGTCATCTCAACTCCTCTGAAAACACACAACAGAATTTCATGAAATTTTGTAGATAATAAGGACATACTACGTAGATGTGTATATTGACAGGATATTATTATTCAGTATTTTTTCTTATACAATTTTTTTTTCTTATACTTATTTAATTTCTCCAATGACAATGTGGGGACGTGGGGTATGTGAGCGTGCTCACTAAGGTTCTTTAATTTATTATATTTTTTTGTGAATTTCTTTTATCTGTTCTTGTTTCTGGACCTCAAACTTAAAGTAAGTGCATTTAAAAAACATCTAGCAAAAGTCCCTAGAAATCCCTTTTATATAAAATAGAATTATCAATATTTCATATTGGGCAGACTGATTTAATATCTTACAATTATCTAAAGGGTTGTGATAATTATATTTTAAGGTTTTAAGGGACTAAAAGGTTGACCTTACTATACCCTCCATTGTTAGCTTTATCAAACAGTACACAGAGTATATAAAAGTAAGAAGATGTGGTATGATTGAAAAAATTATTTAGTTGTTATTATATATTTTTTTCTTTTTGGCAGAAACTGTGATAGAGAAATATTTACATGAATTAAAGAGCCCAGTGGAAACAACAAGGTAGGTGTAAAGTGTATTATTCTCTGTTGGCATGGTTGGGTTTCATCTTTTATGTTCGCCTCAAGTTTGGATAGATTTTTTGAGTTAAACACGTTATTTGCTGTTTGTCTGTTAAGCACATGACGTTTAGGAGCAAAATCAATGACTGGTTGGTTTGGAGTTGAAATAATGTGTCTTGAGTATAATGACACATCTTACTGCAGACCTTGTGAACTAGTTTCTGAAGATAAGTCCCAGTATAATAGTCTAGTACAAAGTAGGGTCTTTATTCATGTCACATTACAAAATGTTTTTCCACTGGATGTTAAGCAACCTATTATCATCTGTTGGGTTTATCTTTTTACTGAAATAATAGATACTGTAACTTCAGAAATTATTGCGAGGTTTTTATTAATAAGAATAATGTAACTGTGTGAGTAACGCAATAATTAAAACTCTCACTCTAATATTGATTAAAAAGATCTGTATGTAGATTTTCCTGAAATCAAATAAAGTAATCTCGTATTATTGTCCCATTTTAAAAAAATCACATTAATAGTTTAAACATATTTTATTTGCTGAATTAAAGCAAAATGGATTAGACACAAGTAAATCATACTTATGAAGTCTTCTCCATCACATTAATAAATCCACATGGTTACAATTAAACCAGATAGACATGATGTTTAATCAAGATTTGCCTTTGTCTCATACAGAAAGCCTTGTATACATTGTTTTTCGGACTCGATACAGCCCAATCGTTGCTTTTATACGAAATGGACTTCTTTCTTTGGAGGAGTTTCGTTCCATTGATTGTGGAATGGGTTTGTCCATTATGGCCTTTTATTTTGGAGAAACCTTGAATTAAGGTGCTACTGAATAAACTATTACCGGTACAGAATATATTTACTCTTACTATATTTTGTGGATATTTGTAGAAAAAGAACTTTTTCCTTTTTCAGAATGGGATTCGCTCAGGCAATAGGAGCCATGCCAGGTTTCTTCATAAAAGGAAAGTTACGCAGAGTTTTACAAGGTTTAATGAAAACTACAGAAATTACTGAAAAAGAAATGACATGGGCAGAATCACGAAGACAAGCTTTAAAAGCTCTGATTAGGTAATATTTCTCGCCAGTATTCTTGAATTTTGTGAGGAAACCGCAAATTTGAATACTTGACGAAATACAAATTTTAAGTTTTTAGCAAATGATGAAAAAAGGTATAACAAAAATACTGAACACCAAGGTAAATAAAAAGATGGAAGTCCTTAAAAACTGACAAAATCAAACATTAGACTTTATCAACCAATGAAAATCAAACATTAGACTTTATCAACTAATGAAAATCTAACATTAGACTTTATCAACCAATGAAAATCTAACATTAGACTTTATCAACCAATGAAAATCTAACATTAGACTTTATCAACCAATGAAAATCTAACATTAGACTTTATCAACCAATGAAAATCTAACATGAGACTTTATCAACCAATGAAAATCAAACATTAGACTTTATCAACCAATGAAAATCTAACATGAGACTTTATCAACCAATGAAAATCAAACATTAGACTTTATCAACCAATGAAAATCAAACATTAGACTTTATCAACCAATGAAAATCAAACATTAGACTTTATCAACCAATGAAAATCAAACATTAGACTTTATCAACCAATGAAAATCTAACATTAGACTTTATAAACCAAAGGAAATCAAACATTAGACTTTATCAACCAATGGAAAGAATGGAAAACAACTGTCATATTGTATGAAACCACAGAATTAGGTACCCTCGAAATAAAAACAGAAATTGAATCCATCAAAATTAAATGAGTCCGCAGTAATTAAGGAGCAATGAGCCTTTATAAAAAGTATCTGAAGATTGATATATCTAGTTTGTAGTACACATTTCAGCAGCTGACCAAAAAGGGATAGCCTTATAGAGGAGCTATATACATGAGATTCCAATTTCTATTTAATGATTGAACTGCCCCTGTTTGACATGGAGGAACCTTTGGAGGAAAACTTGTCTTGTGACACTGTGACATGAAGATATTTGCCTTGTGACATCAAAATTTTCCAGGAAAAAGTACCAGCTGGAATCTCATGTATTGGAACAAAAAAAAACAATAACATTTTTGAACTCAGATTTATAAAAAAAACCTTTGTTTATCAATGCAAGCCATGACTATGCTAGTTTTTCAATTACTTCACATTTGCACTTAAATCATTTCAGCATATGTAACACAGTTGGAGTGGATCCAAATGGCAGTTCCTCAGATGTGATATGTAAAGAAAATTTACCAGAAATTTACGATACATTATTTATAGCCACGAGGGACTATACCTTAGACAGTAGAGGAGATGTTGGAGCCTGGTATGTATTTATAGCTCTGATCACACTCTTGAGGCTTGTCACACAATCATGTTCTGTCAACAGCACGCCATTGGTACTAGGCAGATATATAGGTCAAGAAATTACCAAAAACAAAATTTTTGCATTAGTATCTATCTACCAGCGGTCAGTATGACTAGTTATTATGATTAAACCTTGTTTATATTATTTTCAGTATTAGAAGGGCCAGTATTTGTAAATTATCTATGGTTCTCATTCAAAGAGGGATACCACTCTTGGATGAGATTAAAGCTGAGAGACTTCCTCAAGTTTGAGAGACCATTGATGATCAGTTTATCACTAAAAGTCTATTTTCCTAAGTAACCTTAATGACCTTGGGCAAATGCATATGACGTCAGCATTTTCTCACTCTACTGAGAAAAGCTATCTTCATCAGGTAGCAAATAGTACTTACCGGAACTTGATAACAGCTTGTTTTTTGTCTGTATTAGCATTGCAGAAGTCAGCAGGAAAACAGGATATAAACTTGTGTTTTGTCAGAGAGGCCAGTATGACAGGTTTACATGATTTAACCTTTTGTTTTGTTATTATACCCCACGCAACGGGTTGCGGAGGGTATAATGTTTTTGACCCGTCCGTCCATCAGTCCGTCCGTCCGTCAATCCGTCCGTCAGTCCGTCCGTCAGTCCGTCCGTCAGTCCTGTTTCTTGTCATCGCAACTCCTCTCAAACCACACAACAGAATTTCACGAAACCTTTTCAGATAATAAGGACATACTATGTAGTTGTGCATATCGGCGGGAAATTGTGATTCAATTTTTTTTCTAGGAGTTACGCCCCTTTGAACTTATTTACTTTAATGTCCTACTGCAACAGTTTGTCATCGCAACTCCTCTCAAACCACACAACAGAATTTCATGAAACCTTTTCAGATAATAAGGACATACTATGTAGTTGTGCATATCGACGGGAAATTGCGATTCAATTTTTTTTCTAGGAGTTATGCCCCTTTGAACTTATTTACTTTAATGTACTACTGCAACAGTTTGTCATCGCAACTCCTCTCAAACCACACAACAGAATTTCACGAAACCTGTTCAGATAATAAGGACATACTATGTAGTTGTGCATATCGACGGGAAAGTGCGATTCAATTTTTTTTCTAGGAGTTACGCCCCTTTGAACTTATTTACTTTAATGTACTACTGCAACAGTTTGTCATCGCAACTCCTCTCAAGCCACACAACAGAATTTCATGAAACCTTTTCAGATAATAAGGACATACTATGTAGTTGTGCATATCGATTGGAAATTGCGATTCAATTTTTTTTCTAGGAGTTACGCCCCTTTGAACTTATTGACTTTAATGTACTACTGCAACAGTTTGTCATCGCAACTCCTCTCAAACCACACAACAGAATTTCATGAAACCTTTTCAGATAATAAGGACATACTATGTAGTTGTGCATATCGACGGGAAATTGCGATTCAATTTTTTTTCTAGGAGTTACGATCCTTTGAACTTATTTACTTTCATGTACTACTGCAACAGTTCGTCATTGCAATTTCTCTGAAACCATACAATAGAATTTCATGAAACTTTGTAGATAATAAGGACATGCTATGTAGATGTGCATATTGATAGGAAATTACGATTTTTTTTTTCTTTCTAGGAGTTATGCTCCTTTGAACTTATTTGCTTCAATGTACTTCTGCAACAGTTTGTCATCGCAACTCCTCTGAAACCACACAACAGAATTTCATGAAACTTTGTAGATAATAAGGACATACTATGTAGATGTGCATATTGACAGAAAATTATGATTCAATTCTTTTTTCTTATACAATTTTCTTTTCTTACACTTATTTCATTTCTCCAATGACAATGTGGGGACGGTGGGGTATGTGAGCGCGCTCACTAAGGTTCTTTAATTTTCAGGGGCAGAGAGGCCAGTATGACAGGTTTACATGCTTTAACCTTGTGTTTTGTTATTTTCAGGGTCAGAGAGGCCAGTATGACAGGTTTACATGATATAACCTTGAGTTTTGTCATTTTCAGGGTCAGAGAGGCCAGTATGACAGGTTTACATGATTTAACCTTGTGTTTTGTCATTTTTAGGGTCAGAGAGGCCAGTATGACAGGTCTACATGATATAACCTTGAGTTTTGTCATTTTTAGGGTCAGAGAGGCCAGTATGACAGGTTTACATGATATAACCTTGAGTTTTGTCATTTTTAGGGTCAGAGAGGCCAGTATGACAGGTTTACATGATTTAACCTTGTGTTTTGTCATTTTCAGGGTTAGAGAGGCCAGTATGACAGGTTAACATGATATAACCTTGTGTTTTGTCAGAGAGGCCAGTATGACAGGTTTACATGATATAACCTTGTGTTTTGTCAATTTCAGGGTTAGAGAGGCCAGTATGACAGGTTTACATGATATAACCTTGTATTTTGTCATTTTTAGGGTCAGAGAGGCCAGTATGACATGTTTACATGATATGACCTTGTGTTTTGTCATTTTTAGGGTCAGAGAGGCCAGTATGACAGGTTTACATGATTTAATCTTGTGTTTTGTCATTTTCAGGGTCAGAGAGGCCAGTATGACAGGTTAACATGATATAACCTTGTGCTTTGTCATTTTTAGGGTCAGAGAGGCCAGTATGACAGGTTAACATGATATAACCTTGTGTTTTGTCATTTTCAGGGTCAGAGAGGCCAGTATGACAGGTTAACATGATATGACCTTGTGTTTTGTCATTTTTAGGGTCAGAGAGGCCAGTATGACAGGTTTACATGATATAACCTTGAGTTTTGTCATTTTCAGGGTCAGAGAGGCCAGTATGACAGGTTTATATGATATAACCTTGTGTTTTGTCATTTTCAGGGTTAGAGAGGCCAGTATGACGGGTTTACATGATATAACCTTGTGTTTTGTCATTTTCAGGGTCAGAGAGGCCAGTATGACAGGTTTACATGATATAACCTTGTGTTTTGTCATTTTCAGGGTTAGAGAGGCCAGTATGACAGGTTTACATGATATAACCTTGTGTTTTGTCATTTTCAGGGTTAGAGAGGCCAGTATGACAGGTTTACATGATTTAACCTCCATGGTTGTAAATAAAGATCCCTCACTACTGTCTTCACAAATGTAAGTATGAAACCTGTACAGATATCACTTAGTTGGACATATAATTGTGTATTTTATTTTAAGGTGAGAGAGTAATTGCTTTTATCGGATGTCTAGCTCTTGTGATTACTCAACCCTGCCATAAAATATTTTGAAGTAACTCTCATGTATGAAAATACTAATTGTTATTCATGTATGAAACTTTTTGTTGTTATCTTTTTGGAACTATTGATGGGCTGTTCTAGAACAAATTGTTTTGGAATGTCGGAAGGCACTTCTTTTAAAATATTGTGGCTGTTGTTAGTGTATAAAGCTAGACTGATTAATTAAAAAAGAAAAATCAAGATTTTATGCACGGTGTGGTGTGAAAAAAATGTGCCTCCCCTCTATATTTATATTTAGATCAGCCCATCAGAAATTCTTTTCTGATGCAGCAATTTTCTTGTCTTGTAAAAGGGGGGGGGGGGGGGGGGGGGGGGGGGGGGGGCACATTAAAGAACTCTTTCAATATGAAGGGTCTGTAGGTGGCTATTAACAAATCAAAATTTTCCCCTTTCCAGAGAAACTGCATTCTAGTTCCAGTGGCAGTCAAAATCTCCTGCTCTTTTGTTCCTTTTGTTCTTAGATTTGGGAAAATCTTGATGTGATTCTTTGAATTGTCAGAAACAAATTATTATGTGAGTTTCTTTTCACAGTCTGTAAATGGCAAATGTATGAATTTGTTTTATGAACTTTTCTTGTTTTGTTCTGATTTGTTTCATTGAGTTTTCTTCCCACTTCACCTTTTATATATACAATGTCTGTTTGTTTTTTTGTCACTAGATTGCTGTCTCATCAATATATAGATACTTTTCTATTGACAAAATATGAGTTGGAGTTATTTCTATTTTGTCGCCATGTTAAAGGCAAACAAAATTGATTTTTATACCCCACTTATTATGCCTTATGTTTTTTTGGTCTTTGCATCCATTCATTCGTCCATCCGTCCATTCGTTCATTCGTCAGTCTGTCTCGCTTCAGGTTAAAGTTTTTGGTCAAGGTAGTTTTTGATGAAGTTGAAGTCCAATCATCTTGAAACTTAGTACACATGTTCCCTATGATATGATCTTTCTTATTTTAATGCCAAATTAGAGTTTTGGCCCCAATTTCATGGTCCAATGAACATAGAAAATGATAGTGCCCACTTCAGGTTAAAGTTTTTGATTGCTGCAGGTTGAAGTTTTCGGTCAAGGTAGCTTCTTTTGATGAAGTTAAAGTCCAATCAACTTTGAACTTTAATTGACCCTATTTTCACGGTTCACTGAACATAGAAAATGATAGTGCGAGTGGGGCATCCGTGAACTATTGACACATTCTTGTATCATTTGACTTAGCTTACCATGTTTGAACATGTAATACAAGCAAGTTGGATAAAAGATCCTTACTTGTTCAAAACGATAAATTGAACAAGGCTTAAACAAACCAATTTTTTGTATGAACACAACTTTTTATAAAGCTGCGTAGTCAATGTTGAATAAGGGCTATTTATGAAGGAACTTGTTTTATTTTACATTGCCCTGCAACAAGACATCAAAGGGAAATAACTCAAATTATATCATTAGAAAACTGTATATGACCCATATCTCCTTTTGTTCATGCTACTGTTAATGTTTTATATGTTTATAGATCCAACAATATTTTCTGTTGCTTACTACAGCAGGCCTGTATCTCCTTTTGTTCATGATACTGTTAATGTTTTATATGTTTATAGATCCAGCAATATTTTCTGTTGCTTACTACAGCAGGCCTGTGAGAAGATAGACCGAACAAGATCACATGCTGGTCTTATATTTAGTCAACTGTTATATCACAAGTAAGTTGTGTAAATACACCCAAACTTCTATAACTGTTAACCAATTTACTTGTTATACTTATTTAAACATCATTTTACACACCACTATTTAATCATTTGTTGGCTATCGAAATGAACATTTCTCTGGTAGCTTTACCTAAGATGTACCTGAGTTCTTCCAGAAAATATTTTAACTGTGACATGTTTTTGGTTTGAACTTAGTACTAATAACACCTAATAAACATTTAAAAAGCTTGCCACACTTTATTGAAAACAAAACTCTTGGTCATAAAACTTTCCTGACAGTAATTGGAGTACAAAATTTGAGGTAGAAACACCAATTCTATATTTTGATTGGTTGAATTCTGAGACTGTGTAAGAATAAAACTTGATTTTTACGACTGCTAGGCTAGAAATTAAAGGACAAATAAAACCTAGAGATAGGTTTATAAGAAGACCAAAGGTCCAGTCTGTTAGGTTGCTTTCTCATTTAACCAGAATTGTCTTTTATTCAAAACTATAAATTTATTACTTGTATATTAAGCACTTAGCCATGTTGTGGGGTTAAACTATTTTATCTTTTGATTTATAACACTACTACTATCAAGCAATTTTTTTTTTATTGCAGACCTGAGATTCCAAACATACCACATAGAGAAGAATTAGAGAAGATATTTCCAAAGTATGTACTTATTATAAATAAGAAGATGTGGTATGAGTGCCAAAGAGACTTCTGTCCATCCAAATCACAATGTTTTAAGAAGTTCACAATTATAGGTCAAAGTACAGCCTTCAATATGTAGCCTTGGCTCACACAGAACAGCAAGCTATAAAGGTCCTTAAAATGACTAGTGTAAAACAATTGAAACAGGAAAACCAACTGTTTAACCTATATAAAAATGCAAAAATGAGAAACATTTATGAACCACACCAACAAACAACAAGTACTTAACAACAGGCCCCTGAGTAGTACTGGTGCATAAAAATGCAGTGGGTTTAAACACTTTAACATGTTTATCATATTTAGACATATTAAAGGTAATAAAAAAAATAAGAAATTTTAGTAGCGAAAGAATGCTTTTCAAAGAACACGTTTTGGACAAGTTTTTTGAAGTTATTATTATAAGTTTATTTCTGAGCTTTTTTGAGATATTTACATATTTTCTATACATATTCAAAATTCCATTTTCTGATATTTGATTTGCTGTGTTTTGACAAGTTTAAAAAAAAAAAATCTTTTGATTTTGACTATTTTTTCAAGTTTTCATCAATTTTTTTAGCAGTATTTCAACAAGTTTTTTTCATGAGAAGAAAAGCATGTTTGGAATATGTCAGACCTGAATCTTTTCTGGTATTAATTCCCCAAAATAGTTATAACATCATGAAAATGTTAACAAAAAAAGTATCTTAATAACATGGGTTTGTGGTGAAACAACACCACTAATTCGGGCCCGGCCAGAAAGAACATACCTGAAAGTAGTACATATTTAACACAAAATAGTTCCTACGTATGAGTGTAACTTTCAAATATGTAGAATATTTAGGTATTTTTGGTATCAATGGAAAGATGAAGGACTGGTGATCATTGTAGAACACTTTTTGACTTATAATTTTGAATATTAAAAAAAGTACATCAAATTTTAAAAAGAGGTTACATTTTGTCTGTTTGTCAGATCTGAAGTACCTGTTTTGGTACATCAGAAGTTCCAGGAACCAGTTCTTTCTTAAATGCCTTAAAAGGTATGTTGATTTTTCAGAACAAGACACCATAAAGTGTTGCTATGACATGCAATGATTGTCGCTTTATTTGAACTTTAAACAGAAGAGGGGTGCCTGCTTAAAACGGAGGAATTTAACATAGAAAGCAATGGGGCCATGAATTAGTGGTGTACTTCCTTATAGAATATTGTATATTCCATAATATTCCATAATTCAAATACGGTTCATATATTATATAATGGTAAATTTCCATCTTTCACTGATCAATCTGATTGAACATACATGTATATGAAAATGTTTTTAATCTTTAAATGTTTTTTATTTGTAGATCAGAAATAAAAGACATTAATTGGGCTGCCCCATCAGATACATTTCCACGGTTTTCTCAGTTGCTAGGTTGTGAATCATATGCATATAATGTCCTTTTAGGTTTCACTGTAAGCGTTGGTGGAATCACTGAATCTTTAGTAAGTGTTTTTGTATATAAATAAAAGATACAGGATATACAACATAGAGATATCATTTTGTTGTTATAAAAAATACCAAAAAATATTTTATATACACGTCAGCTGAGGTATATTTTTCCGCCATACTACATAAAATGTGGGCACAAGGTAGGCAAACTTTATCTGTCTACCTTGCCTAAACTATTTAGAAGACATTCTGTTTCATATGCTTTATCATACAACTTATAAGTACAATTTATTGATACACTCAGATGGGCATGAAATATAAATTTGAGTGGTAAAGGCTAGCCCACCATCATGGATAACCATATAAAATGATACATAACATCTGCCAATGATGAACAAATTATTTTTCCATTAGCCATCTTTTGGATTATTAAGCACAAGTAAGATCTAAATAATTTTGTTGCCACTAGTGGAGAGAGAAACTTAACTCTTAAATCCTAACACATTTTGAGCACCTTCTCCTTTAAGCCATCTTCTCTAACCAATGAATCCTCTTCACCCTTGGTAGATAGTCAGAATTTGGGATCTATGAGGTAATGATTTCATTTGGTTGCAATTGTAATTTGCTGCGTCCTATCAAAAATGCATTTAGTTATAAGATTTTATGTACGTGCATGTGTAAGTGTTGAAAAAGTAAATGAACTATAACATGTGCAGATTCTGCATAGCATATTTACCCCTAAAACATAGGACAATATTTTATGACACTTTTAAAGTTCTTAAGATAAATTGAAGGCTTTTTTTTAAGTATATTCCTTGTGAAATGTTGGGAATGTCAACATATATTTGCTGTTTCCAATAATTATTTGGCATTTGCATATGATTTAGGGAATTTGTATTTGAAATCTTTTTCAACTTTATTTTGTAGGTAAAATTTTCAAGTACTTCCATGGAAACATATTTAAGAAAAATACAGAAAGATGAACAACAATTACACAAGTTTACACAAGTATTAATACAGATATTTAAAGATTACTTGAAAAAAGATAGGTACGTATTTAGATGGCCTGAATGTTGTCTTTACAAGAGTTTCATTCAATATTTTTGCACAAAAAATATGAGACTCTCTTATTTCAACGATAGTGTGAAACAAATTTTTCCATATTTTATAAATTAAAAGAGTTCTAGTTTGATGAAGTTATGAATTATGGAATTGAAATCTACCAAAGCAGCTAGTATAGGCTGCATCTCACATTTGTCTTTTCGTCATAAATTTATATGTGAGACAATATCCTTTGTTGTTGAAAACTTTGGTGTTGATGGTGAAATTTGATATTTAAGAATTGTCCTTGGGGCTGTTCCAGAAAATACTATGTCCCCCCCGGGGACGGCAAACGATCTTTTTTTCCATGGGTGGTCGTGTGAGGGAAGAAAATATTTACGTTGGTGGTACCCTTGAGGATAATTTTATATTTATAGGTAGTGGGTATTTAGGAGAAAATTGATAATATATGGGTGGTGGGTTATTCCGTTGTGTGTGCATATTTCCGGTGCACATTTGACTCGAAGCGTTACTAGATAGTTGTAACGAAAAACAGCAGTTTTCCTATTATTTACTGTTTCCTTAACTGGTAGCATGCAACCCTATCTAAAAAAGTAAAGACAGTTGGAGTTATTTCCCTTTGCGGTAAATATATATTACGGAATATATTTGTCTTTTAAACGAAGTGAATCAAACGGTTTTCCCGGTTTTACTAGTCAGTTTATTTATTAGATACGCGCAGATTGATACATTATTATTTTAAATGTAATATATTGTTACATCTTGTCTATTTATGACAATAAACACTTAAACATATAAACTTTTTTACGGTTATTTCGTTTCGTTGAAATCTGAAATATTAGCACATGGTATAAACCATACATATCAAGTGACATATGATATTCGCGTGTAATACACGCTTTTTCAACGGTTTACACGCGAGGATTTTGTCACATGGCTTGTACACGCTTTTCACCACTTTACACGCAATTACACACTTTTTCGTTCTTTTCATTTTTTGGTCGTTAGTGATATCGCTATTCTCGGGTTTTATCCTTATTCGGCGATAAATACCGAAAAATTCGAAGCAATTGTTTGGCTGCCGTATTGTTTATTTTTCTATATGGACAAACAGTAAAAGGTAAGTAGTTTGTGATTAGTTTTAACGATTTTGTGACTTTCTTTCAAATTCACTTTATAGGGGAAATGTGCACAGAAAGAGGTCACTTTTCAGGACCTGTACCGTCGCCTAAAGTGCCAATTGTTAAGCCAAAACGACGTGTACGGCAAGATAATTTTCAAGATTTATAAATTATATTTTGGAGTTCGAGTTTAAATGATCGAGTGACAAGTAACGCATAATTTGTGCATTCTATGTTGCAATGATAAAAAAACAATACATGTAAGAGGAGAAATACAATGTAGCTATTTGAATAAACATTTAACATGTTTATCTAATAGAAATCAAATTTATAAAACATTTTTCTTTTTCAATTTCAGTTTTAAATCTAGCCAACACGGCAACAGATTTCTACAGGCCATGGGGATAAAAATACCACAGAACTGTTGCATCAGCTCTGATAGTACCAGCTTTCTTCTGATGAACTACCCAGTTTTAACCAGGCAATAGCAATGGGAGCAATGGCAGAGATAATCTATAGATGACATTTTACATTGCCAAAAAAAACCAAACATTATGACATTCTTTCAAATCTTGATGAAGCTAATTCAGTCAAATATCAATTCCTACTGTGAGAGAGCCTTTTCAATTATAAAGAAATTAACACTGAATTCTGATCCGAACTTGACTATGTTACATTTGTACATTTGTATTGTGTGCTGTTATCAAATAAATGTAACTAAAATTGAAACTGGCAGTTGTTTTGAATATGTGCCTAGTGGTGGTGCTTTAAAAGCAACATAACAGACCACTGTTTAATACAATAAAAGTTCAAAGTAGAATATATATTGTTTTTTTGTATTCACAAATTTGTATGAAATTATGAACATTACCACATTCATATTAACAAGTCCGCATCTACGTCACGCGTTTTCACACGCTTTTTGACATATCATGTCATGTCATGACATGATTTCCCATTGTCAGAGGTTGACATGTATGTATAAACAGCAACATGGACAACCTCCCAGGAACGTCAGATGATGGAGTTCCCCATGTTCCTAGCAGGTAATATACACAAACACGATACACAAAGTACCTAAGCAAACAAGTAAAAAAACAGAACAAACATTGCGTTTTCCCCTATTTTTTTTTTAACTTGGAACGATCGATCAACTAACGATGGCTATGCCACAAAAAAGTAAAACCAGAAAAGATAAGTGGTCTAGTATTTGTAGAGGTTAGCCTTATACTAGACAAATATTTTTCAAAGACTAACCTCATGTTTGATCCAGGAAAAGTGCATAGTTCGATGTTTTGATCTGGACGTTTAACTAAGGGAGGGGGAGAGGTAAAAAAAAAACTGAATTCCAAAAAGAAACCTGCAATCCCTGTTTCCAAAATATGAAATGTTAAATCCTGTCTCCCCAATTAAAGAAAATGTAGAACTTGAATTGCATGATAATTTTGGGGGTACAAAGCTAACAATACTTTGTGGTTTAATCTGTTAGGTTCATTAAATCTTTGACTTTGTTGAAACGGATTCAAAGAACAAATGGATTAAAGGCTAGCAAAACATACGCTGCCAAGGCCTACAGGACTGTTGTGACAAATGGTTTAGCCCTACCCTGAATTGTGATTTGTAAAACTGATTTCAAAGGTGATTTGCCAATTGTCAATTACTGCATGCATGTTGAATTTGTTTTGGTAACTTGTCGCTAGCTAGGGCTGTAACAATACGCCTACCTAACAGTTTGGTTTGATTTTCTATACAAGGGTTGCGGTTCGGTTCATTTTGGTTGGATACATTTCTGGAATTTTAAGTTGAAATATGAATATGAATGCGTGTAGACAAGGGACAAGTAACACATCCAAGTGCTGAAACTGACAACCCGACCACTAGGACTGCACATTTTCTCATGCTGATAGCCAAAACATTGTGAAAAACCTTTAATAATCTATGGAAAATAGCATCATTCCGATATTTTTCTAAACTGACAGAAAAAAAAATCTATGGGTGGTGGGTTTCAATGATTTTTTTTAAGATTCCATAGGTTGTTGGTCTTGACATAATCTAAATTCTATTGGTGGTGGTTTAAAAATTTAATTGATTTCTATGGGTGGTGGGGGTAAAAATAAAGTGCCGTCCCTGGGGGGGACATAGTATTTTCTGGAACAGCCCTTATTAAATTTAATGACATCCTTCTCAGACACATGGTGATTGTAAAATTTAATCACGGCATTTTCTAGATACATGGTGACTGTTAAATTTTAATCAGAATCTTTTCAAATACATGTAGATAGTTTAAATTAATCACATCATTTTAAGATACCTGGTGATTTCAAGCTTTACAAATGTATAGACACTTGTCTGTTGTTGCAGGCTGTATGTTGTCTTTTGGATTCATTTATAGCTTGATCTATGTTTTATTCATTGTTGAAGCCCACACTTTAGTGGTAATTATCTCAATTCTTTAGTCTCTTGTGAATAGTAGTATCATCTGTATTTATACCACATCTCTTTATCTTTATATATATATTTTATTAACTTTCTATGTTGTTGGGTTGCTGTTACTATTGACCTATTTAACATTACTCCCTTTATTCCTATAGATAATATTTGTCATTTGTTTACATTTCAGAGTATCAATTCCATTGTTAAAGATGTTGGACCAGTTATTATCTAAAGGTTCTTTTGATGTCCTGGCAACAGATACCAGGTAAGGTATTGAAGAATAACAATACTGAATACTGTGAATTTATTTATATTCGTGGGTACCAATTTTCGTGGTTTGAGGAAAATTTGCATATTTGTGGATATTTGATTTTGTGGTTTTTGGCAAAGTCTTCATACAGTCTATTAGAAAATTTGTAATTCGTTGAACATTTGAATTCTTGGTTCTCTTATACCCACGAAATCCATAAAAAAATGGTATCCAACGAATATTAATGAATTCACGGTATGAAGACTTGTTTTAAAGTATCCATGATCAATTTTTAATTTGACAGTTGCCAATAAACTCATGATAGATATCAGGATAAAAACTTTGTACACTTGAAGTTTTATTTGTCTTCAAAAAGATTCATTCTTGACGGTCAAATCAAAAGGTTTAAAAAAGGACAAACTAAGTGTGGTTGAAGGACCCAAATTTCGGAAAGGAAAGCTATGGCAATCAATTCTTGAGTTAGCAAATCAGGAGATAACTGTATTGTATTTTAAGCTTGACCTTCGTAAAATGTAGATTTAACTGTCGCAAACTGAGTTTACCTAGCGACGCGAGACAGTAAAATTAAGCACTAATTTGAGTTTACTTCAGGGAAAGGAGCAGAAATATATTATTAATTTTCATTTGTGACGATTCTCCATACTTGTTTTCAGCAACACATTTCCTATAGATATTTTTGAATTAACCAAGAAGGAGATTTTACGGAGTGGAGATCCTCACAAACTTATGGCCAGCGCTGACGTGTAAGTTATTTGTAATTTGGTAAAATTATTAATAAATTAAAACATGTTCCTCTGATATCTCTGGATTGGATTCTTTGATAAGAAAAGAAAAGTGCCTAGGGATAATCAGGGGAAGATTTACTGAAGCACTTGTTATTGATCTTTTATGTGATAAAAAAAAACAAAGAAAAATATCATCATTTATATGATAAAAAAACAATATTGGTTATTAGGGTTTCTAGAGAGAAGTAAATGCTTTTTACTTCTGAAATAAACTAAAACAATATTATAGATGGACTTTTTTTGTAGATTTTGTGGATTGCTGCATTTTGGTGAAGCTACAAGAAAGAAATCGCTGACCCAGTTACTTATTTTAGTCTGTCATAAATACCCAAGGGTAAGTACCTTACTTGAAGGTCAAAACGGGATTCAAAATGGCAGACCAATATGGCAGATAATATGCAAATATAGGAAATAATAATATATAAGTGTCAAGGAAATGAATATTTCAACATAAATAGGTACCTTATATCATTTAAAAAATATCTAAGAAAACAAACAATATTATGTACATTGACAAGCTATATACTATATTTTTTATATTTTTCTTTTGTAACTTGTACGGTAAGGAAAATTTGTATCCTGCATAACTGGTAACACCCAACAAATTTGTTTCTAACATACTGTGATTTGTCCTAAACTGTAACCACAGCAATGTCCATATATAATAATCCTCATGTACTAAATTTTCATGTTAATTCAAGTCTAAGTTAAAATAAGCTTATTAAAGAAATGAAATGATACATTTTAGAAATATATGAATATTTCAGGTGAGGAAAACCACAGCCAACAAGCTGTATGAAGCCTTGGTGACGTATGATGACATAGTTCCTGATGAAGTGTTGGATGATGTTATGACAATGCTCAGTGAAACTGTCTGGTATGCATTATTCACTACACAACTTATTATTGTTGGGTTACTGTCTTATTGACATATTCCCTATATTGTAAATCTGTCATATCAATATTAAAACATTAAAGAGCTTATAGTTTTGACATAAACATGATAAAGAGCTATCACACTATAACTTGTGTCTATGATCTCACACCTTAAATTAATTCTGTGTAAATACACAATTTTTTCCACTATATAAAGTGTGATATGATATTTTTCTATTTTCCCCCATCTAATCAATACATGTATGATTCAATCTTTCTGCAATCTGATAGTCTAGTTTTATTTTTCTGGTCCATTTTTAAAAGAAAATTAGCTAGTTTGGAAATCAGTATTAGGCAGGTTAAACATCATTTGGCCAGGCTTCCATTTGATCACCTCTTGTCTCTGTATTTTTCCTAGGTATTCTGTCAACCAGATTAAAGATAAAAGTTTTTCTGTTTTCTAGTTTGTTTTTCAAAAAATGCTAGCATGACAACATGTGAAAAAGACCTACAAAAACCATCTCAAAGCAACTTAAAAACTATTTTTAGATTCAAGTGTGATTTTGAATGTTCTAGCAATATTCAATGTTTATATGTTATAATGAAACACATATTTTTTACAGTCATATGGAAACTAAAACTTTTGTTATCATTATTATTTTCAGGGACAATGATCTGAGTGAAGTTAGAAAGATTAGAAATGACTTGTGTGATATGATTGGAATACTAAAACCTGTAGTTGTGGTAAAGTATTACCTCTCAATATTTAACAGTTAATAGCAGATGTTACCTTAACAAAAAATAATTTTGTTTCTGAGTCCTATGCCACCAGCAATTCTTATTTTAGACAAAACACCTGGATAAATGCATTTTTTAAAAACTTACTGTAAACTCATGCGATGTTTTTATTACTGGGGAACATGCAATAGGGTTATATTTGCAATAATTTAAACTTGCATTTTGACAATTTTTTAGATGAATTAAACATTATTTTTCTCAATATCGCTAAAATTCCAATGATAAATGCATGCAATAATTTCTAAATTTACAGTAATTATAGATTTATCATTAGCAATCAGGTAGTCATTTTAATGAAATAAGTAGGTATAGGCATAGGTCAACTATAAAATTTGATTGTTAAACAAAATACAAACTTCCTATAGCATATATAGGTTTAAGCTTATATATATTAAGAATTTAAATTAACCATGTAATTTCAAAACTTAAAATTTTTTCCTTGATCTCTGAGATTAATATCCAAATAAATACTTAATTTCAATTTGTGTTTCTTTTTTTAGATACTCCTAATAGTAAGGTTTTGGTATATATAAAATGACAAGATATTTAAGTCATTACTATATTGTTACATTCTTGTTTATCTTTTTACAGGCAAAGTCAAAAACTAGTGATACTAAAACAGAAACACCAGACAGATGACACTAAGAAGTATGTTAATCTAAGAGTCAGGTATTATAGATCTAAGAAGATTTGGTCTGAGTGTTAATGAGACAACTCTCCATCCAAGTCACAACCTGTTAAAGAAATCTGTTATAGGTCAAAGTACTGTCTTCAACAGGGTGCCTTGACCGACATGTTATATATTTTGAAGGGTTTTCAGTATAAACACATAGCTTGACATTTTACATTCAAGTGCTACTTAATGAAATATTGTGAAGTTGTATTGCAAGTTATAAATAATTACAATGATCAAACATTATTATAAAAAAAAACATTTACTGCAAAAATACAATGTTAATAACCTTGTTAAAATCTGACCAGATATCTCTAGGATTTTATGACATCACTGTTGTCACAAAATAGTTTAACTAAGCTCAAAAACAAACTTTTTCTTGTTCAATACATGGATTTAAAGTTATAAACTTGTGTCTGGAAGTTTCAGATATTATTACATGTACATCCATTGATATTTTTCATTTTGTTTAAAAGAAATATTTAACAGTATTCAATTAAAAACAAATATGGCTACAAATGATATGTTATGACATTTTTACGTCCATTTCTACTTATCTGAAACTTACATTTACGCCTATATAATGGTGACAGAGTATCATACAAATAATGATCACTGAACATAAATTAAAAAAACATAAAACAAAAATTATGGACATTGTTATTCTTTGAATTTTTATATGCACAACTTTTATTAACTTCCTAGCAACTTTAGTTGATATATCCATTTTTCATTTCAGATGTAATATCTGTGTTTTTGAATTCTGAAGACTGGATTTCTTTATATAGAACAAACAATAGCAAAATATCATTGAAAGGACCTAAATGTCTGCTTATGATTATGGTAGAACTACAAGACTGCATTATTTGAAGAACAATTAGAAACATTATTTATATATAATTTGTTAATGTATTTATTGATGTCACTTTTATCAAAAGAATAAAACCAATATGCCATAACATCTTATCCTTGTAATTATGTAACTAAAACTATGCATGAAATGCAATAAGAGTTGTCCCTTTGCATGTTTCTCTGTGCTTTTTTTATATTTTTTTCATAAGATATTAAGACAACTCAGACTGCACTGAATATTTCATTTTCTCTTTTGTCAGTTTTTTTTGCAAAATATATTAAACATTTAAAATGTCATGAAAAGTGTTAGCAG
Organism: Mytilus edulis; assembly: GCA_019925275.1. Lineage (NCBI taxonomy): Eukaryota > Metazoa > Mollusca > Bivalvia > Mytilida > Mytilidae > Mytilus > Mytilus edulis. The sequence goes on along the minus strand of CM034356.1, from coordinate 19,137,352 downwards.
AGCTGGTAAAGCAGTAACACAGCTTTGCTTTCTTATTATTTTATAATGAGGATAATTGACATCGTATTTCTTAAATGAAGTAATTAGTATATTTCAATGAAAAATAAGAATATTTCTGTATTACTTTCTGATATATATGCTTTCAAATAAAGGAATTGCAAAGATTAAAGAAGTTGAATGATGTTCTTCCCTAATTTTGTTAAAAATTTGGTGCAAAGAGGAAAAAAGTTGAATGATGCTTTTTCAAAATTTTGTTTAAAATCTGGCGCCAAAGAGAAAAAAAGTTGTATGATGGTTTTTCCAAAATGTTGTTCCATTTGAAAGGGGGTCGAAAGATACCAAAGGGACAGTCAAACTCATAAATCTAAAACAAACTGACAACGCCATGGCTAAAAATGAAAAAGACAAACAAACAACTGCAAACATGACACAACATAGAAAACTAAGAATAAACAACACGAACCCCACTAAAAAACTAGGGGGGATCTCAGGTGCTCCGGAATGGTAAGCAGATCCTGCTCCAAGTGTTGCTTATGTGATAACAAATCTGGTAAATAGTCTAAATCGGTAGGTCACAATGTAGCATAAAAGAGAAAAAAAGTTGGATGCTGTTCTTACATAATTTTGTTCCAAATCTGACATCAAAGAAGAAAAAAGTTGTATGCTGTTCTTTCAAAATTTTGTTCCTAATCTGTTGCCAAAGACTGAGGAAAGAAGTTGGATGATGTTCTTCCAAATTTTTGTTTTTTTATCTTCTCTAAGGGACATGGACTTACGTACATGTACTTTAATTTCACGACTTAACCTACAGTTTATTTGGCTTAGCGGTAGTATGAACAATCCAGAGAGATTGCATGTTCAAACCTCTTTGCTGGGCGTCAAAGAGTCAGCTTCTGTACTAAACTCAACTTAACTTTACTTTCAATTTCAATTAAAACTACTAAAATTCATGCCAAAGTCTAGTGAAGAAAACTATGCTTTTTGTTATGAATTTAGGTGCCTAACTGCCACCCCTTTTTAGCTCACCTGGCCTAAAGGGCCAAGTGAGCTTTTCTTATCACTTTGCATCCGGCGTCGTTAACTTTTACTAAAATCTTCTCCTCTGAAACTACTGGTCTATATTGTTCTTTGTCACATTGATTATTCCTTCAACTGTTTTTGTGAACTTCAAATTTACATGATAGTTAATTGCTACGTATAAAAAGAAAAATGTTAACATTTCAATGCATATGTGAGGGGAGTGAATAAAAAATATGTCATAATTGGTCAAATTATCTACCATGAAACTGACTTGCCCTTTTTATACACATGTTCAACATGTGTTTTACCTTTTAAATCATCAGACAGACAGACAGACAGAGTTCGGTATTTAATTTTCTGCTTACATTATATATTATAACCAAGATTCAATTTAAAATAAAAGTTAATCAATGGATTCAAAATGATTCAAAATTGAAGGCGTACATGGCTGTCTGACAGGAATTATTTGAAATTGACCGAGTACTCATATTACTTTATAATGATTCGTCTCGGTTACAATTTTATCAATATCTGTCATCTTTAATTTAGAGACTTGTAGCATAAAATTAAAGAATAATCAGTAAAGCAGAAAAGTTAATACAGTTTTTCAAATTCTGAGAACTTTCATTTGTATTTAATTTACTAATACAGCTTACTAGTATTACAATTAGTAAGCCCAAAAATTATAATATATACTTTATAGTTTTGCCCTTTACGTCATGTATATTAGAACTATTGGTGAGTATTCAATAATTTTTTCATAGGTAGAAATTTTTATGATTTGAAGGAATTGCTTTTTCCTTGATTGCGTTATTTTACGAAAGATATCATAAAAGCTAATAAGAAATTCATATGGCATTGAAAATTTAAATTTCTTGTTCATTTCATCCATGTTATCTATGAAAATTGGTACCAAAGGAATACTACTTAATACTCAATATTTAAGGCTTCTATCTTCACAAATAATCTTATTTGCTGACATCCAGTATTTTTAATTACAATTGCTACTGTTATGAGGGTCTGTATTGGGTTAAAGGAATATAGAATTGTGGGCAAAAAATGCAAATAGAGAAAAATATTCCACAATACTAAAGAATAGAGAATAGCCTGAATGAAGGGGAACTGAAATATAAAGAATATAGAATAAAGTTCCAAATATATATAGAATAAAGGTCCAAATATATATAAAATAGAGTAAAATGGTCTTAAATGTTAAAAAATAAAGGATCCCTAATTCATACCCTCTGTCATAACAATCCATATTGGCTGGTAATTTACTTGTCACATATAACTTAAAACTAATCTACATTTTTTAATTCAGGTGCCCTTTATAGTTGTATTTACAAGTAATATAATTAGAACAGTTATTTATTCATTTCTTCTATTCGTAAGATAGATTAAACTTTGATAAGAGAACGCACATGTTGTCACAAACAAAACCATAGGATTCATCTTTTTTATAACAAATAAAATGCATGTCCTCCAATTCATCCTCCTTTCCCAGCACTACTTTACTAATCTTCCCATCTATTGATATTGCTATTATTCTATCAGAGCAATAATCTGCTACAAGAATATTACCGAAAGTATCAATACAAAGACCTTGTGGTCCGTCTAAATCCTGTTTATATTCCCAGACAATTCTACCTGAATCTTCATAACAGTATACTGCTTTACCAGTATAGTCACTAAAGATTACTCTGTCATTAAAATAAACAAGATTATACAGGTGTGATTCACTCTGAACTTGTATTGACTTTAGTGTGTTTCCGTCCATGTCTATAATACGGATTTCACGATTTCTTAAACCCACTGCAAGGGCATCGTTGAAGCATGATAAACCATAGCATGCTACCGGTTTATCTAATGTGATAACTTTGGTAACGGTTTCATTCTTCATATTGAAGACCTTAATCTCTTTCTCTTTAGGATAACTCATAGCAATAGTGTCTTGATTGATCTGTGTAACACTCCAGGGATCACTGTCTATTGGTAATAGTTTCTGAAGTTTGCCATCAGTAGAAAGTAGGTTAACTTTACCACTCTGTTCAACTACTATAAATCTCCCATCCATCAGACAAATCATGTCATTAATATACTTCCCAAGGTTGATTTTCATCTTTGTTTCAATATTCATTTGCATGGTCTTTATATTGGATTGTTCTTGTAGTGCAACTTGTGGTTCCATATTCACACTCGTTTCTCTCTTCAATGCTAGTTTAGTTTCAACAATATTTACCTCTCCAAAGGACTTTATTGATCTTAATTCCCTGAGTATTTTTTCTATCTTATCATTTTGCTTTAATTTGATTTCAACTTCCCTTGCCATCTCATTGTGTTCAATATCTACATCATATCGATGTACTAGATGTACTATTCGCTCAATCTGGTGCATCCCTAGAAATGACTGGAGTTTGGAACTTTTTTCTGTGACTGTCTGCAAATCATGTTGTATGTCCTTTAAGTTTTTCTTTTTTTCTTCAATTTCAGTTATTAATTCTGTTAAATTTGATTTTTCCTTACTCCATTTGGTATCTGCTTCTTTGTATAGCTTTATCTCCAGATGCTCTAAATGCTTATTAATTTCTTGCCGAATTTTACCAATGGATTCCTTTATGCTTTTATGTTGCTGATCTGCTTTCATTCTGTTTATTGATTTTTCAATTCCCATTTTATTCAAGAAAAGTAATATGGAGTTGATATCTTTTTCTACCGATGCTTTTGATTGTTCTATATTGGCTTTCTCCACTACACTTGCTAAAGTTTTTATTCCAGTGCATTTTGAATGATGATTTGAAATACACGCATCACAGCAAGGTATTAAATGACTGGGGCAGTACGACTTAAATTGTTGATTATGTTTGTCACATTCTGTTTTAATGGTGTCAATGTGAGCTTTATAGCTTTCAATATCGATGGTCTTGTGATCACCAGTTGGTTTAAATCTGTTGTGTTGACCTGAACATATTGAGCATAATCCTTCATGACAGTTGATACACCAGATGTCAGCTTTAGTATTTGCGTTTCCTCTTTTACAAGGTCCACATGGTACAGATGGACTTGATGCCATGACCTAAGCATAAACAGAAATTGCGTCAGTAATGTATTTAACATTTCACTGAATATCAAAAAGTAAAGACATATGGTACATGTAAGATTGCCTCGACAATCCATCCAAAACAAAGATTATGGAGAGCCAAAGTGTTCAAATTACTAAATTGCATTCCTTTAAATATAAATAGGTAACTCCGTAATTTGAAATTCTAATTTAGCAATTTGTAAAGGTACAACCCGGTAATTTGAATGTAAAAATTATGGCTCCTCAATATTGATGGTCCATACTCGCAACGTATATATATATATATTAATATAAAACGTCTGTATAGTAGTCAACGATTTTCCCCACGAGGGCGCTGGATCGTTACGAGTAACGATGCATGTACACAATAAATAAATTATATAAACGCCTAAAAAAGTGTACACAACAACTCCAAATACAAAAAAGGTAACTATAAATGTAATTATTTATAAATATTTCGGATAACAGATATCCTTCGTCAGTCAGATTCTGATGTGAAATGAATCATCTTTGAGTCTCGTTAGATTAAACTTTTACTAAATCTTGAATTATATACAATAAAAAAAGTCAAACCGAACATCAGTAAAGACGCTTGCACCATTCTAAAAAAATGTTAACATGACATAGGTTATATGGTTTATTACAACAGAGAGCTCATATATATGCTTTAAATACAAATAATAATGTGCGATTTGAACTAGCACAATTCTAAAACTGTATCGGGAACGACAATTATGATGGTATAACATGTATACGCATGATAACGTCTGTAAAATTACCAAATAGACAGCACTGAACGATCTAAATATTTGAAATTGAGAGTAAAGTAGTTACAACAGAGTCTGAATATTTAAACATCGTGAACAAACGGCCGTAAAAATGTAATAATATTTTTTTTATTAAGTATAACTAGAAGAACGTGGCTAGGTACTTATACATCCCTCAAAAAATTAAGCAATTTAAATTGGTATCTTCAACAAATGTATTTAACAAATGAAAAAGGTTAAGAAAAAGAAACAGAGACTGTAATAATAAGTAATATAACCTGAATGTGAAGCACTACACGGAGTCGAACTACATCTTTTCATTTATCCCATTTGGTGCCAAAGTTATTAATTTTCGTATCCAAAATCTTTCCCGAGCGAGTCTATCCTCCTTAGACCAAGCAGAGTTGTGGTCAATGATTTTAATGGTCAGTCGATTGAGATCTACCTTAGTGTGGCCAGGGGATCTCAAATGTCGACTGAGAGGGAGGTCTGGCTTGCATTGGTAGTCGCTACGATGGCCGTTCATTCGTTTGTGAAACGGCTGTTCTGACTCGCCAACATACTGTTTACCACATTTACACTGTAAGAGATACACAACATTTGAAGTCTTGCAGTTAACATTGCAAAATATGGTGTATTCTGTGCCAGTGGAGTGACTGTTAAAAGTCTGGGTATCCAGTATTTGTTTGCAAGTCAGACATCGTTTGTTTCCGCAACCCTTGCAAGATCCCATAGATGATAAGCCTGCTTGAGAGGATAAATCAGCTCTCACCAGCAAGTCTTTAAGGCTTTTGGGCCTACGGAATGCCAGTACAGGTGGTTCGGGAAAGATCTTGGATAGTTTTGAATGTTTTTCGATCTCTTTCCAATTTTCGCGGATAAGGTGAGATAAGTTGTCAAATTTTGGATGGTAATTCAACACAAAAGGCACCCTCTTGTTGACCTTTTTTTCTTTATATTGTAAAAGCTCGTCTCGGCTGATGTTGTTAGCACGAGAAAAACCTTTATCAATGTCTTTTCTTTTGTAGCCCCGATGTTTAAGGTGACCGCGAAGTTCTTGTAGACGTTTTTTTGCAATATCGTTGGTGGAGCAAATCCTTTTTATTCGTATGGCCTGGCTGTAGGGAATGCTCTTGGTGCAGTGTTTGGGATGACAACTCAAAGGAGATAGATATTGATGTTTGTCTGTGGGCTTGCAATACAGATCTGTTAATATGTTTCCATCCCTCAATTGCGTTGTAGTGTCAAGAAATGTGATCTTAGAGTCAGAGATTTCATATGTGAATTTTATTGAGGGATGGGCATTGTTGGCATGATGAATGAACAGATTTAGTTCTTGTTCAGTATTGTCCCACTTCATGTCAATATCGTCGATAAATCGAAACCAAGAGAGGGGTTGATGAAGAGATGCATTGAGAATTCTTTGTTCTAATTTCCCCATAAAAATATTGGCATAAGACGGGGCCATCTTTGTTCCCATTGCTGTTCCATTAACTTGGAGGAAGTGTTCGCCATTAAATACGAAGTTACTGCATTTCAATACCAAAGTTAGAAGCTGGATGAGACATTCAGTTGGTGGATGTAAGGTGTTACGAGAGTTCCAGACTTCCCTACAGGCTTCAATACCATCGTCATGGGGGATGTTAGTATAGAGGGAGGTAACATCAAGCGAAACAAGGATCGTTTCAGGTGGGAGAGGGTTCAGAGATTCCATTTTCTTAAGATAGTGTGTTGTGTCTTGTATATAGGATGGTAAATTTTCTACATGTGGTCTCAGATGAAAGTCAATAAATTCTGATATTTTCTCTGTAGGGTGGTCATTGGCGGAAACAATTGGTCTACCGGGATTATTAACTTTATGAATTTTAGGCAGAAGATAGAAACGCCCGGGCTTTGATTTTTCAGGTTTTAGGTATTTAAATGTGTCTTCATCAATATGCCCCTGTTCACACATGTTTTTCAGGTTTGTTGTGATCTCTTTGTTGAACTGAGGGGTGGGGTCAGTGTCTAATTTCTTATAAAATCTCTCATCAGAGAGTTGACGTTCTGCCTCTTGAATGTAGTCACATTTGTCCATGACGACAACAGCGCTACCTTTATCAGCTGGTTTAATTATAATGTCGTCTCTGTTCTTAAGTTTCCGCACAGCTTCATTTTCTTCAGACGATAGATTGCTGAATGTTTGGGAAGTGGCAGTGGACAGATGTGTTACGTCGGATTTAATTTTGTCAATTATATGTTCCAAAGTTGCACATTTACTGGGTTTCGGAATCCATGAACTTTTTTTCCTGAATCTGGGAATATCGACATCTGCTTGGTCGTCATCTGAGTCGAGATCACTTGTGTCACTTTCAGTGGTACCATTTGTGGTGTTCTTATAAAAATATTCCTTGATTCTGAGGGATCTTGCTAGCTTGTCTAGGTCATCTTCCAAAAGTATAGAATCTATTTTGCCGGCGTGGGACAAAAATTAAGACCTTTTGACAGTACCTTAGTCTCGGTCTCCGACAAAGCAACTGTAGACAAGTTGACTACAGTGTTTGTGGAGTTCATGCAACTTTGTTTTTTTCTCTTGAATCGGCGATTCCGGGGTTTTTTACCGGTTATGATGTTACGATTGAGAGTTAAGGTGGTCTGCTCTCTTGCAACAGTGTCCAAAAGTACGCCGTCTCGTGTAAATTTATTAATTTGTTTTTTGTGTAATTTCCGGGATTCAATGCGTAAGATGTCATGGAGGCGCTCGTTGATGTTGAGCAATTCAGGACCGGAAAGTTCTTGACATGATTTGTTGTAAATGTTGTTATAACTACGTTGTAAATTTAAATGTTTATGAGACGCTTCAGCGTGTAATAGATCCATCAATTTCACGGAACTACTGTGGAGAATATTATTCCATCTATCCATAAATCTGATAGATTTTGCACCGGTGGTGAGGGGTGAAGCTTTCAAAATAAGCCCCATCGGAACAATACCCTGAGACAAATAAGTTTTTAAATTTGATACATGATGTTCGGTTTTAACTATTTTTAGACTCAAAGCTCAAACTTTTTAAAAAATGACATAGTTTGCCTGATGTTAAGGCTGTAAGAAAAATCGGATCGCGTAATAAATCACTCGATACAGACTAAGAATAAAAATATATATAAAACGTCTGTATAGTAGTCAACGATTTTCCCCACGAGGGCGCCCTCGTGGGGAAAATCGTTGACTACTATACAGACGTTTTATATATATTTTTATTCTTAGTCTGTATCGAGTGATTTATTACGCGATCCGATTTTTCTTACAGCCTTAACATCAGGCAAACTATGTCATTTTTTAAAAAGCTTAGAGCTTTGAGTCTAAAAATAGTTAAAACCGAACATCATGTATCAAATTTAAAAACTTATTTGTCTCAGGGTATTGTTCCGATGGGGCTTATTTTGAAAGCTTCACCCCTCACCACCGGTGCAAAATCTATCAGATTTATGGATAGATGGAATAATATTCTCCACAGTAGTTCCGTGAAATTGATGGATCTATTACACGCTGAAGCGTCTCATAAACATTTAAATTTACAACGTAGTTATAACAACATTTACAACAAATCATGTCAAGAACTTTCCGGTCCTGAATTGCTCAACATCAACGAGCGCCTCCATGACATCTTACGCATTGAATCCCGGAAATTACACAAAAAACAAATTAATAAATTTACACGAGACGGCGTACTTTTGGACACTGTTGCAAGAGAGCAGACCACCTTAACTCTCAATCGTAACATCATAACCGGTAAAAAACCCCGGAATCGCCGATTCAAGAGAAAAAAACAAAGTTGCATGAACTCCACAAACACTGTAGTCAACTTGTCTACAGTTGCTTTGTCGGAGACCGAGACTAAGGTACTGTCAAAAGGTCTTAATTTTTGTCCCACGCCGGGCAAAATAGATTCTATACTTTTGGAAGATGACCTAGACAAGCTAGCAAGATCCCTCAGAATCAAGGAATATTTTTATAAGAACACCACAAATGGTACCACTGAAAGTGACACAAGTGATCTCGACTCAGATGACGACCAAGCAGATGTCGATATTCCCAGATTCAGGAAAAAAAGTTCATGGATTCCGAAACCCAGTAAATGTGCAACTTTGGAACATATAATTGACAAAATTAAATCCGACGTAACACATCTGTCCACTGCCACTTCCCAAACATTCAGCAATCTATCGTCTGAAGAAAATGAAGCTGTGCGGAAACTTAAGAACAGAGACGACATTATAATTAAACCAGCTGATAAAGGTAGCGCTGTTGTCGTCATGGACAAATGTGACTACATTCAAGAGGCAGAACGTCAACTCTCTGATGAGAGATTTTATAAGAAATTAGACACTGACCCCACCCCTCAGTTCAACAAAGAGATCACAACAAACCTGAAAAACATGTGTGAACAGGGGCATATTGATGAAGACACATTTAAATACCTAAAACCTGAAAAATCAAAGCCCGGGCGTTTCTATCTTCTGCCTAAAATTCATAAAGTTAATAATCCCGGTAGACCAATTGTTTCCGCCAATGACCACCCTACAGAGAAAATATCAGAATTTATTGACTTTCATCTGAGACCACATGTAGAAAATTTACCATCCTATATACAAGACACAACACACTATCTTAAGAAAATGGAATCTCTGAACCCTCTCCCACCTGAAACGATCCTTGTTTCGCTTGATGTTACCTCCCTCTATACTAACATCCCCCATGACGATGGTATTGAAGCCTGTAGGGAAGTCTGGAACTCTCGTAACACCTTACATCCACCAACTGAATGTCTCATCCAGCTTCTAACTTTGGTATTGAAATGCAGTAACTTCGTATTTAATGGCGAACACTTCCTCCAAGTTAATGGAACAGCAATGGGAACAAAGATGGCCCCGTCTTATGCCAATATTTTTATGGGGAAATTAGAACAAAGAATTCTCAATGCATCTCTTCATCAACCCCTCTCTTGGTTTCGATTTATCGACGATATTGACATGAAGTGGGACAATACTGAACAAGAACTAAATCTGTTCATTCATCATGCCAACAATGCCCATCCCTCAATAAAATTCACATATGAAATCTCTGACTCTAAGATCACATTTCTTGACACTACAACGCAATTGAGGGATGGAAACATATTAACAGATCTGTATTGCAAGCCCACAGACAAACATCAATATCTATCTCCTTTGAGTTGTCATCCCAAACACTGCACCAAGAGCATTCCCTACAGCCAGGCCATACGAATAAAAAGGATTTGCTCCACCAACGATATTGCAAAAAAACGTCTACAAGAACTTCGCGGTCACCTTAAACATCGGGGCTACAAAAGAAAAGACATTGATAAAGGTTTTTCTCGTGCTAACAACATCAGCCGAGACGAGCTTTTACAATATAAAGAAAAAAAGGTCAACAAGAGGGTGCCTTTTGTGTTGAATTACCATCCAAAATTTGACAACTTATCTCACCTTATCCGCGAAAATTGGAAAGAGATCGAAAAACATTCAAAACTATCCAAGATCTTTCCCGAACCACCTGTACTGGCATTCCGTAGGCCCAAAAGCCTTAAAGACTTGCTGGTGAGAGCTGATTTATCCTCTCAAGCAGGCTTATCATCTATGGGATCTTGCAAGGGTTGCGGAAACAAACGATGTCTGACTTGCAAACAAATACTGGATACCCAGACTTTTAACAGTCACTCCACTGGCACAGAATACACCATATTTTGCAATGTTAACTGCAAGACTTCAAATGTTGTGTATCTCTTACAGTGTAAATGTGGTAAACAGTATGTTGGCGAGTCAGAACAGCCGTTTCACAAACGAATGAACGGCCATCGTAGCGACTACCAATGCAAGCCAGACCTCCCTCTCAGTCGACATTTGAGATCCCCTGGCCACACTAAGGTAGATCTCAATCGACTGACCATTAAAATCATTGACCACAACTCTGCTTGGTCTAAGGAGGATAGACTCGCTCGGGAAAGATTTTGGATACGAAAATTAATAACTTTGGCACCAAATGGGATAAATGAAAAGATGTAGTTCGACTCCGTGTAGTGCTTCACATTCAGGTTATATTACTTATTATTACAGTCTCTGTTTCTTTTTCTTAACCTTTTTCATTTGTTAAATACATTTGTTGAAGATACCAATTTAAATTGCTTAATTTTTTGAGGGATGTATAAGTACCTAGCCACGTTCTTCTAGTTATACTTAATAAAAAAAATATTATTACATTTTTACGGCCGTTTGTTCACGATGTTTAAATATTCAGACTCTGTTGTAACTACTTTACTCTCAATTTCAAATATTTAGATCGTTCAGTGCTGTCTATTTGGTAATTTTACAGACGTTATCATGCGTATACATGTTATACCATCATAATTGTCGTTCCCGATACAGTTTTAGAATTGTGCTAGTTCAAATCGCACATTATTATTTGTATTTAAAGCATATATATGAGCTCTCTGTTGTAATAAACCATATAACCTATGTCATGTTAACATTTTTTTAGAATGGTGCAAGCGTCTTTACTGATGTTCGGTTTGACTTTTTTTTATTGTATATAATTCAAGATTTAGTAAAAGTTTAATCTAACGAGACTCAAAGATGATTCATTTCACATCAGAATCTGACTGACGAAGGATATCTGTTATCCGAAATATTTATAAATAATTACATTTATAGTTACCTTTTTTTGTATTTGGAGTTGTTGTGTACACTTTTTTAGGCGTTTATATATATTAATATATATATTTATATATGTATGTTTGAGATATGCGCATTTTGCAAGTTTAAATTTGCAACAAGAATTACAAATAAACATCCCCAGGATAGGGAGAGGGTTGGGATCCCGTTATATGTTTAACCCCGCTACATTCTGTGTGTTTGTGGCTGTCCTAAGTCATAAGCATGTAATTCAGTGGTTGTCGTTTGTTGATTAGTTACATATTTGTTTATTGTTCATTTTTTGTTCATAAATTAAGCCGTTAAATTTCTCGTTTCCACTGTTTTACATTTGTCATTTTGGGCTTTTTGTAACTGACTATGCGGTATGGGGCTTTGCTCATTGATAGAGGCCGTACGGTGACCTATAGCTGTTAATTTCTGTGTCATTTGGTATTTGTGGAGAATTGTCTCATTGGCAATTATACCACATCTTCTTTTTCATGTATATATCAGAAACATAATGCCATTTGTAACAAGTTAGTGTCATCAAGGTTAACATGTTTTAAATATGTGAGACCTATGTTGCAAGTCATAAGAACGTCAACTCATTATCTGTTCAAATAACGGTCTACATCACGTTTATCAATAAATGGCTTCGACCACCACACAAATTGGAAATGAAAAAAAAATCAAATGAAAACAAAACTGGCCTGTGCATTTTTTTTTTGGGGTAAATTACCAATAAAGGCAACAGTAGTATACAACTAGATATACTTATATTTTATGGAAATATTCTTTATAAAGCACACAAATGTCAGTATTCACCTCAGAAGCTATCTAAACCTTTAAATAGACTTATTAAGAAGGGATATAGTTACGATACTGTTGTCAGGTCATTAAAGATTGCATATTTTGGCGTTAATATTGATTCACTTATAGGGTCTTTGCATCGGAACTAAACACATTTATTATTAATAAACCAGTTGTTGGCATGACACGGGTTATGTTCTTCTCATATATGTTATGATGGTATGATACTAAACCCCTCATGGGGAGGATTGTGCCTGATATTCATATGATGAAGACATAATTTTTCAATCAGTTTAATTGAAGTCTGGAGCTGACATGTCAGTTAACTGCTAGTAGTCTGATGTTATTTATGTACTATTGTCATTTTGTTTATTTTCTTTGGTCACATCTTCTGACATCAGACTCGGACTTCTCTTGAACTGAATTTTAATGTGCGTATTGATATGCGTTTACTTTTCTGCATTGGCTAGAGGTATAGAGGGAGGTTGAGACCTCACAAACATGTTTAACCCCGCCACATTTTTGCGCCTGTCCCAAGTCAGGAGCCTCTGGCCTTTGTTAGTCTTGTATTATTTTAACTTTTAGTTTCTTGTGTACAATTTGGAGTTTAGTATGGCGTTCATTATCACTGAACTAGTATATATTTGTTTAGGGGCCAGCTGAAGGACGCCTCCGGGTGCGGGAATTTCTCGTTGCATTGAAGACCTGTTGTTGACATTCTGCTGTTGTCTGCTCTATGGTCGGGTTGTTGTCTCTTTGGCACATTCCACATTTCCATTCTCAATTTTATTTTTATTTAACTGTTCAAAAGTCATAAATCGATTAAGCGAGAGAAAAAAATCCGGGTTTGAACACTGAACTGCAACAAAACTAAACGCCAATTAACAGAGAAACGGACTATTTGATGGCAATTGTCATTTTCCTGACTTGGTACAGGACATTGTAATAAAAAAAAATAGTGGATTTAATCTGGTTGTATGGCTAGCAAAACCTCCCGCTTATGTGGCAATGTTGAAAATATCGCTTAAATGACAACATTACGTGACAGGAATATATTTCAAATTAACGTATGTAGAAATGTTATAACTTTAATTTGAATTTCTTTAAAATTTGTTATTACCCAAAATGGACAAAACAGATGTCAAATTGCAAAGTTCATATTTCACTTATCGTCTGTAAAAGACCGAATGATCGATTCAAAATAAACTTCAATAATTTATTTCTAAAGCACTGAACATGATAGATGCAAACATTTCAAGTAAATAAAGGTAATTATTTCATTTTTATCTATCTATTATAAAATTAACGTGTATCACCCGAGGAGATGAAAGTCTATAAAAATTGTATTTACCTCTCAATTCAATATCGCTGCTTTTTTAGTAAGTATTGTTCCTTTGTTTGTTAACAATTTCAGCCTACCAGGAAGTGAATAAGAGCATGTTTATACCTGACCAATATTAACGTAATGATTCAACTGACATTTGTTTTTAACTTTCAGAAAATATGATATGTATCAATGATACCCTTTCTTTTGTACAGGGATTTAAATCTATTAATAAAAGAACGTCTTAAAAATGTTATCATGGTTGTATATGAAATAAATATGGACTAGATTTCTTAATATGTTTAAATGATTAACAAAACGATGGTTTACTTAGTATACACATGGAAGGAATAACATCGTCGTCACTTCAAAGGTTTCATCTGCGTTACCGCCCATCTTTCAATAACTCGTTAATTGGTTCAATATCTGGCATGGAAGTTTATTCTCCGCATGTGATCGATCAAATCACTGACACTTATCGGTCATTTTCGTATTCACGGAGAACTACGAACAGACAAGTTTTTGTCGAATATACATGCGAAGTAACCCGAATAGTCCATTCGTTACATTCCGTTGATGTACGCTGCCGAAAAGAGTCATTCTTTCAATTTTTATTTTAGTCCAATTTTTCCCTATTTTTGGTTAGTTTGAATTTAATAGTTAAAACCGACAGCTATCACATACGAAATTGGAGAACAAAGTTGTGTCATTTCAATTTTAAAATTTACAGACAATTAAAAAACCATTTCCGTATAAAGTTTAGAGGGCCCTCATGGGGTTTTTGATTATGTGATTACTTGGCCGTTTTTTTAATGATTATTTGATTATTAAGCCAAATATTTCATGATTATTTGATTACCTAGGACTGTATTTTTAGTTTATGGTTATTTTGATTACTAAAGATAAGCAAATATTTAATGATTATGTGATTATATTGGCAAACAAATGGTGATTATGTGATTACTAGGACCCCCCATGAGGGGCCTCAGTTTAGAAGATGACTGTACAAAAAATACGTTTGGACACCCTTTATTAAATACGAAAAATCTAAATCTCTCGTGTATTTATAGTCAATTAAATTATTAACAATTCTAAACGGTTCTATCCTTCAATTTAAGTTCTTGATACATAAACTAATTTGTGCAAAAATGAATTTACCGGAAGACAGATAGATGCAAGCCCATTTCGTCGGTTTGTTATATTTTTTGCTGTATAGCTTATTATATTAATACAAGTATTCCACAATAAACACTTTTTAAATATATATTTACGAAAATATTATCCCCGTTTTAGTTGTCCAGTTTCAATAATGCAATCAATGACATTTATGACATATACATAAATTTAGAATACTTGAAAGTAAATATTATTTCATTCAATCTCGATAAACTTTGCACATTTTAACAGTAAAAAAATCTATGCCTACATTTGCCTACATTATTTTGTTAAATATCATGTGAAACCTGATCGATTCATCGGTATTTAACTGTTTAACTCGGGATCCGCTTTTAACCGGAAAATACTTTTAGAACAGTTTAAAACAAACGGTAAAAAGCAAAAATATGCTAAATTAAATACAATTTTCCATGCTAAACTGCTGTAGTTTGAACAATTCTCGTCCGTTTTTCAAGTTTTTTTTTCACCATTCGATTTCTTTCTAAAGGTAGATATTCTATGTGATACAGCGCTACCTTGTTATTAATAAACTAGGGTTTCCCCACAGGTGCGCTATAATTACCGGACTCGATAAAACCACGTGACTGATAAGAAATTCCAGATGCCTTTTACAACCGCGGTAACGCAGATAGTAACCAAAGGCGTCTTACCGCTGAGACTATAATTGGATGAAATCGTATGACTTTAGTACAGAGCTCAGCATGCTATAAATACATGCTAATTAGTCGTTGTTATTCCTTCTAAATATTACTTCCATGGTATACACAACGCAATGAACTCAAGGAGTAGCAAATTTACCTGACGATATCTGGATATGGGTATTTAGTCGGATCTTAACACGTACTTGTGATTTGTTTAAAACCGGTTTTAACGAAGAAATGTCGAAATGTTCAGAACTTAATTAAATCTGTTTTTGGGTAAGATGGTGCAAGCATACGATTTTTATTGCGTCTTACACTTTGAGAAGCGAATAATCTTTAGCTACTTTATTTAAATATTGTGTAAAAACGTTAATTATGAGCTATGAAAGTCAAGTTGCTCAAGCATTTTACTGAGGAAGTTTTGAAAAAATGCAAAGAAATATTTAAACAGTGGGTTAGATTTCATTAGTCTTTACTATATATAGATTAACAACTTTTGGTTATAATTATAATTTAGAATCATCATTGAAGGTGGAGCGCGATTGCACAGTTAATTAATTATATTGATGTGCCATTTGTATGCTAGAGTGACATTCCGTTGTATTATGTGCCAATTCGAAAAAGTTATGCGAGTATTGTCTCCCTTTAACAGGTTCATTATTTTATAATTAAATTTAGGTTTCTGATATAAATTTGAATAGTTACATTATGTATCAATTCAATATATTTCAGTTTTTGTTATTGGTGTATCAAACACATTAATGTACGAATATAATTTCATAAATTTGAAACGTTTAAAATGATTACATACCAATATAAAGAACCGTTCATCATTTTTGAAAAAGACTATGATTGAAATTTGTATTATTTATCTTCCCTTCATGATAGATTGATTGGGAAATAAACCAGAGTTATCTAAAGGTAATCACAGAGAGAGACTAGCAAGCATTTTTTAATTGTAGCTTATTTAACGATAAAACAACTTTCCACTATAAACAAATGTTACTCTATCCAAATATAAGGACCTTGTTAGCTAAATCTACAAATTTTATTAGATATTATGATTTTTTATTACAATAGATTAATATGCTACAAGGAGTGTGTATTTCTTTTGACACGATGTTAATCTGTTTAATCATCTATCAGTAAATGTTCACCAGGATTGCATTTTTTTTTATTTTTCGTTCTTTTTATTCAGTATTTCCATTGATCAAAACTGCAGTAAATGGTATATTTGTTTTTAATCAGACTAATCAGAATTGAGGGACCATAATTGTCAAAGGAAACTTGATTTTAAAATTAAAGAACCTTAGTGAGCGCGTTCACATACCCAAAAAAACAAAATAACTCTAAGAAAAAAAAATCATAATTTTCTGTCGATATGCACATCTACGTAGTATGTCCTTATTATCTGAAAGGTTTCATGAAATTCTGTTGTGAAGTTTCAGAGGAGTTTTGATGACAAACAGTTGCAGTAGCATTTTGAGTCAAATAAGTTCAAATGGGGGTAACTCCTAGATGAAAACATGAATCATAATTTCCGGTCGATATGCACATTTACATAGTATGTCCTAATATCTACAAAGTTTCATTAAATGCTGTTGTGTGGTTTCCAAGGAGTTGCGATGACAAAAAAGGACTGACGGACTGACTCGTCAAAAACATTATACCCTCCGCGTGGGGTAAAATTATCACATGTTATCCCATATTAATTGATGACACTGGAATACTTTTAATTTTGTTCTGATCCACTGTAATGGATGATCAATTTAGCGTACTGAATTAAAGTAAACAATATAAAGTTTTGTTTATTTTGCTCAAAACAGGTCTTTTCACTTTATTAAGCGCTAAACTTGTACAAGACTGTTTGAAAAATCTGGCTCCAATTTATCTCCATTTTGAAAAAAAAAGTCATTTTTATTCCCTTTTTTAATTTTAAAACCAATGTATTTTAGACATTTTTAATGTTTCCCATAGCAAAACACACATATAACGCAAACAGGTTTGTACTCAACTATGGGTTACATTTTCACATTTGTCACTAATCACATTCTGTTTATCAGGTGCCATGAATTATCATTGCTATTGTCATATTTATAAATTAACACTTTACAAAAGTTTGATTTTTTTTAAAATTAGGATATTGTACACAGAAAAGAGAAGAATCCGGGTCCGTTCGCCCAAAAACACATTCGCGCCCAATCACTTTCGCACCCTACACGTTGGTACCCTTAAAATAAAGTAAGATTCTGACTATGTTTTTTTGTGTAAGTGTACTGCTTTAAAAAAAATTCAATGTTTCCAAATAAAGTGAGATTCTGACTACGATTTTTTTGGTTAAGTGTATTTCTGTACCTCCTGAAAGGGTCAGATGAACCATGCCAGCCAGACATGTACAGCTAACAATTCTTCCATACAACAACTATAGTCGCCCTGTTGCTTATAGTTTAAGAAAACAGACCAAAACACAAAATTTAACACTGAGCAATGAACCGTAAAAATGAGGTCAATGTCAAATGACACCTGTGCAACTGACATATAGATCATAAAATATTTCCATACACCAAATATGAATGACCTATTTCATATAGTATTAGAAAAAACTTAACTTTGACCACTGAACCATGAAAATGAGGTCAAGGTCAGATGACACCTTCCAGCTAGACATGTACACTTTATAATCATTCCATACACCAAATATTGTAGACCTGTTGCATAGAGTATAAGAAAAAAAAGACCAAAACACAAAATTATTTTCATACACCAAATATAGTAGACCTATTCCATATAGAATAAGAAAAAAGACCAAAACTCAAAAACTTAACTATAACCACTGAACCATGAAAATGAGGTCCAGGTCAGATGACACCTTACAGTACATCCTTACACCGAATATACTAGACCTAGTGCTTATAGTATCTGAGATATGGACTTGAACACCAAAACTTAACCTTGTTCACTGATCCATGAAATGAGGTTCAGGTCAAGTGAAAACTGTTTGATAGTCACGAGGACCTAGCAAGGTACGCACATACCAAATATAGTTATCATATTACTTATAATAAGAGAGAATTTAACATTTAAAAAAAAACAAACTTTTTTTTCAAGTAGTCACTGAACCATAAAAATGAGGTAAAGGACGTGTGACTGATGAAAACATCGTAAAAGGAGGCATCTATATACAAAGTATGAAGCATCCAGGTCATACACCTTCTAAAATATAAAGCTGTTAAGTAGTTAGCTAACGCCGCCTCCTGCTCACTATCCCTATGTCGAGCCTTCTGCGACAAAAGTCACAGGCTCGACAAAAATTGGGTGCAAACAGACTAAGGTCGCGAACATGTAGGGTGCGAAAGTGTATTGGGCCCGAACTAACCTGATACCATAAGAGTAGCTTATGTGTATTTGGCAATACATTATGGAAGTTTGGGTCCTAAATGCTCTTCAACTTCGTACTTTTTTTGGCCTCCTCTTCAACTTTTTTTTAATTCAAGCTTCACTGAAGAGTCTTTTGAAACCAAACGCCCGTCTAAAGTACAAAATTTTAACATGTTTAATACTGGTGTCAATGATGAGTTTATTTACATATTTTCAGATCATGTTTATGAACTAGTATTGAATTTTTCTCAGGAACCATGATTCAAAGGTTTTCAAGATTCTTAACTTAATACTAATAGATTAACAGTTCTTACATCTATTTGTACTGTAGTTCTGTCCTGAATGTTGTCATTTTAGTGTTTAACATTGCCATTAAAGCGCGAGGTTTGGCTAGCCCAAAACCAGGATCAACCCACCTTTTTTTAAATGTCCTGTACCAAGTCAGGAAGAAAAATGGCAGTTGTTATCTTATAGTTCGTTTCTGTGTGTGTTGCATTGTCGTGTGGTCTTTTGTTGCACTTCAGTGTTTCTGTTGTATCGTTGTTTTCTTCTTATAATTGATGTGTTTACCACAGTTTTAGTTTGTAACCTAGATTTGCTTTCCTTCAATCGATTTTTGACTTTCTAACAGGGGTATACTACTGTTGCCTTTATCAAATAATAAGCTATTTACAATTGACTAAGTTATCATTCTTAGTGTATTCAGTTTTTAGACTGTGACTGATGATAACTAGGAGTTTTGTCACTAATTATATAAATAACAATTTCTACTAAATTGTTTTGTTTTCCCCTGTTATCTTAATAACTATAAAATATAGAAAGAAAGAGTCAATGGAAATGATTAGACCTTCTTTGGTCTTCATGGATATTTGTCTGAATGGCAATGCCACACCACCTAATTTCAAATTAAACAAGAGGCTCTCAAGAGCCTGAATCGCTCACCTGAATTTTTTTGGTTTAATCTCTCATCAATGATTATTTTGGCTTTTCAATTTATTTAAATGTTCTTTGAATCGTCCTATTTTCTTCAAAAGCAAAAAAAAAAATCATTTTCTCCTATGTTCTATTTTAGCCATAGGAGCTATGTTTCTTGACATACAAGGAAATGAAATATAAAATTTATACTAGATACTCTGAAACTCTGAAACTCATTTAGCCTAAGTTTGGCTGAAATTGATACAGCAGTTTCAAAGGAGAAGATTTTTAAAAGTAAGTCAACATGATGAACAAATTGTGAAAATAGTCTTTAAAGGGCAATAACTCCTTAAGAGGTTAATTGACAATTTTGGTCAAATTGACTTATTTGTAGATCTTACTTTGCTTAACATTTTTGCTTTTAACAGTTTAATTGTATCTATAATAATATTCAACAGTTTAATTGTATCTATAATAATATTCAAGATAATGACCAAAAACTGCAAAATGTCCTTTAAATTACCAATTAAGTGGTAGCAACCCAACAATGGGTTGTTTGATTCATCTGAAAATTTCAGGGCTGATAGATATTGACCTAATGAACATTTTTACCCCATGTCAGATTCGCTCTAAATACTTTCGTTTTTGAGATATAAGCCAAAAACTGCATTTGACCCCTATGTTCTATTTTAAGTAACGGCGGCCATGTTTTTTGACGGATCAAAAATCAAAGCACACACTTTGTGCAGGAAAATCTAAGGAACAATCATGCTAAGTTTCATCCAAATCCATTTAGTAGTTTCAGAGGAGAAGATGTTTTAAAGTTAGCAAATACGATGAACAAATTGTGAAAAATTGTCATTAAAGGACAATAACCCCTTAAGGGGTCAATTGACAATTTTGGTTATTTAACTTATTTGGAGATCTTACTTTGCTGATCATTTTTGCTGTTTACAGTTTAATTGTATCTATAATAATATTCAAGATAATGACCAAAAACTGCAAAATTTCCTTTAAATTACCAATTAAGTGGCAGCAACCCAACAATGGGTTGTTTGATTCATCTGAAAATTTCAGGGCTAATAGATCTTGATCTAATGAACATTTATACTCCATGTCAGATTTGCTCTAAATGCTTTCGTTTTTGAGATATAAGCCAAAAACTGCATTTGACCCCTATGTTCTATTTTAAGTAACGGCGGCCATGTTTTTTGACGGATCAAAAATCGAAGTGCACACTTTGTGCAGGATATACTAAGGAACAATCATGCTAAGTTTCATTCAAATCCATTCAGTAGTTTCAGAGGAGAAGATTTTTTAAAGTTAGCAAATATGATGAACAAATTGTGAAAAATTGTCATTAAAGGACAATAACCCCTTAAGGGGTCAATTGACAATTTTGGTCATTTAACTTATTTGGAGATCTTACTTTGCTGATCATTTTTGCTGTTTACAGTTTAATTGTATCTATAATAATATTCAAGATAATGACCAAAAACTGCAAAATTTCCTTTAAATTACCAATTAAGTGGCAGCAACCCAACAATGGGTTGTTTGATTCATCTGAAAATTTCAGGGCTAATAGATCTTGATCTAATGAACATTTATACTCCATGTCAGATTTGCTCTAAATGCTTTCGTTTTTGAGATATAAGCCAAAAACTGCATTTGACCCCTATGTTCTATTTTAAGTAACGGCGGCCATGTTTTTTGACGGATCAAAAATCGAAGTGCACACTTTGTGCAGGATATACTAAGGAACAATCATGCTAAGTTTCATCCAAATCCATTCAGTAGTTTCAGAGGAGAAGATTTTTTAAAGTTAGCAAATATGATGAACAAATTGTGAAAAATTGTCATTAAAGGACAATAACCCCTTAAGGGGTCAATTGACAATTTTGGTCATATCAACTTATTTGTAGATCTTACTTTGCTGATCATTTTTGCTGTTTACAGTTTATCTTTATCTATAATAATATTCAAGATAATGACCAAAAACTGCAAAATTTCCTTAAAATTACCAATTAAGTGGCAGCAACCCAACAATGGTTTGTGTGATTCATCTGAAAATTTCAGGGCTGATAGATCTTGATCTAATGAACATATTTACTCCCGTCAGATTTGCTCTAAATGCTTTCGTTTTTGAGATATAAGCCAAAAACTGCATTTGACCCCTATGTTCTATTTTAAGTAACGGCGGCCATGTTTTTTGACGTATCAAAAATCGAAGCGCACACTTTGTGCAGGATATACTAAGGAACAATCATGCTAAGTTTCATTTAAATCCATTCAGTAGTTTCAAAGGAGAAGATGTTTGAAAAATTGTTAACGACGACAGACGACGACGACGACGACGTCGACGACGACGGACGACAAGTGATGAGAAAAGCTCACATGGCCTTTTAGGCCAGGTGAGCTAAAAAATTGTGAAAAATATTTTGAAGTAAATTTGACAGCCTTGTACAATTTCTTGATATATGTAAAATAACACACATTTATAATTTTTATGAAATCAACATTTAATAAATAAACACAATAAAATTATTTTCCTAAAAGTATTTAATTTCAGTAAAACATAAAAACTAAGAAATTATTAACCAACAAATAATAACTCATCAACAACATGAAGGAGAGGTAGATTAAGGGGCATAACTCTTCAAAATCAGCTTCATTTGTCTAAATCATATATCTAATTATAATGTAAGTTTCTATGTAATGCAGACTATAGAGTTATGTCCCTTTACCAACTTCTACTTTCACAAAATAAAATATATTCTAAGATCATTCCTTGCTTTCTTAAATTAACACATAACAACAACAAAGGAGAAGTTCTGGTTAAAGTCTTTTTTTTGGCCCCTCGAAATTAGAAAAAAAAATATTCTTAATGAATTAGATTCGTTATCTGTTGTATATCAGTATATGTTTGGTATGTGTCTTATTAAGCGGTTCAAACATCTTTCATTTAATGCAAAACTTTAAATCTTCAAAATAGGTTCTCTTTGAGTTCCTGTTATATATTCAGATTTACAAAATACATATATTTTGCTACATGATTTCTTTACCAAAGATATTAATTTGGATAACATATATTTTTGATTAATTATCTTGCTTTACTCATTTTATCAATACCTTTGTGCAAAGATATGTAAATTCTTACATGCTTATAAGTCACATTAATACCACAATATATACTTTTTTTAATTGAATATTCATTTTATATCTTTTAATTCATTTATCATGTTTATCATTAAAATTTGACACAATCATGACAATTTGAAAAGAATTAGGAAATTCACTATAATTACAATTTCAGGGGGCCAAAAAATGGTCCTTACATCTGGTCTTCTATTTCTGCAAAGCTTAACAAACAAACAAAATAAAATAATAGTATGAACCTAAAAACAAACAAAAAAGCATTCAAAACACTTAAAAGATACGTTCTTTCTAACACCAATTCTTACTTAGTAAGGGCTTCAATATTTCAATTAGTTTTACTAGCCATGCTACAGCATGAACAGTCAGACAGTGTGTACCATTATACAACAATTATGATGATAATGAACACAATAACAGTATACAGTGGATTCAAAATGATTCATTAGATACCTATTTTCGTTAATTTTGCAGGAACAGATGAACCACAAACAAATTTAAATGCTTTTAAGGAATTACATATTTTCTATAGGCTTGCATTTGGATTTTGTTAAAACCCCAGAATCGATTAACCATGAAAATGCAAGTTTTTCTCATGCAATCCAAGAAAATTGGTAGCCACGAAATTAAATGAATCCACAGTTAATAGAAATGATACAAATAAGGATCAGTAAGTACAGCATGTATTATTTGAGTCCCAAACAATAGTCCTTCTATCATGCCAGATAAGCAAGCACAACAGATATTTATCATTAGCAACTGCAAGAATTAAAATGACTTGAACATGGGTTAAAAAAATTATCAAGTAAATGATTTTATTCAACTAAACAAATCATCTTGTGTTATGTATTTGTCACTCAGCATAACAATTATCACATTATACATTTATAAGTTATACATCTAACAAAAAATTACACGTAAAACAAGTATATTTTAAAATTGCCAGTTTGGTAGGATAATTAGCATTTAAGCACTAAAATGGGCACATAAATCACCATTTTATATACAAGAAATCTTAAGGGTACTACCATTTGATTAACATGGGGGGATTGTATGAGGTTAAAATAACCTATATATGCAACATAAAAGGCCAGAATATTCATTTTCACTCTGACCAGGGTCAGAATATTTGTTTTTTATGCTCATCCACCAAAAAAAAAAGCTCTTTATCCCCCTCTGATAATCAATTTTTCTTTCTGTAATGCAAATTTACTTTTGAAACGCAGATAACTTTTTATTGTCATACAACTTCAAACAAGTAGAGTTGTCAAAATGAAATTGAGAATAAACAGTCTATTAATATGAATATATAATAGCATTAAAACCAATGGTGGATCTAGGGTCCATTGGATAGAGGGATGCTGTAATCCAAAATGATAAAATTTCTGGCGAGGGTAAGTGAGAAAAATTTTGTTGTTAAAAATTTTATGGACAAAAATGTATCTTTTCAGGTCAACAGGAGGGTGCTGTACCCAAATCTTATCCAAACAACTATTGAAAATGCGACAAAAAAAACCAATTTATAAATCTATTGATTCCAGCAAATATTTCTGAATTATCAGTTATTGTGGATAACTTTGTAAATGTGGCCTGGGACTAATAGACAAATGATAGACATGCAATTAATTTAATTTTTTTTCAGTTTCATTGTCCTGCAAAAAAAAATTCTTATGA
This sequence comes from Mytilus edulis, assembly GCA_019925275.1. NCBI lineage: Eukaryota > Metazoa > Mollusca > Bivalvia > Mytilida > Mytilidae > Mytilus > Mytilus edulis. Next base: position 19,112,723 of record CM034356.1, on the reverse strand, counting down.
CTGCCAATAAATGTTGATAAAATATACATGATATACATAACATTGAAAATGAACCATTTTAGGGTGCTAAGTGTTTATTGTTATTCTGTTGTCTAAATATTTACTGACAGTGCGAGGGATGTATATCCAGTCAAGGTCGTTAAACACTTCCAGTTGTTGTCTAAATTAAGAGAACTTTTTATTGTAAAGAATATTTTAATGTCAAAAAGTTGCAATTAAGTTATATGACCCTAACATTTTCTTTATTGCCTGATATTTTATCATCATTAATTTATAAATGGATGGAAAAGAGACTTTTTATAGGGTTTAATAGGCTACTATTTTATTCAAAATACAGAAATTAAAATAAGGGTCCATTCATCATGTTCATAATTAAAATCGTACATTTCCTTAATTATGTTTATCTAAATAATAAAATATGTACAATCAGACAATTAAAATGTATTTGTTAAAAAAGCCCTTTGTTTATAAAATGTGGAATAATTAAACAGCTTTAAAATTATTGATGATTTTGTTTAAAGCAGATATAAACTAACCAGTTATTGTTATGCAATTTAGTCTATCACTCAAGTGAACCATTGATAACTGTTACACAATAATGGCTAAAGCCGCTAAATTATAGATTACAAAATGTAATTTCATTTTTTTATACTATATAATATAGATTCCATTTTCATATATAAAATATACATTTCTATAAGATAAGATAACTTTATATAGGCACCAAACACATTGGATTTAATTAAATATGACAAAAAAATAAGTAAAATTGAGTATCTTTATACATTTTATAAACTGTTCCCAATTCTAATTTTACAGGGAACCAGATGGACCTTGAAATTTAATGCATATATATGGTTTCCAATTGCACTCTGTATGTAAATCTTTTAGAAATATTGAAGTATGGAAAGAAGTTTTTCTTGTGAAATTGAAGAAAACTTTCACATGCTTTTTCAAAATGATTCTTTAACAAACAATATAATCAGCATGGCTCTTATTTCTTCTTACAAAAATTGACATAAAATTAAACTCTGTGCTTGATACCATGTAATTAATCATTCTTCAGACAATTTTCAGATGTTTTGGTTTTAGAATTGTATTTCCTCTGATCACCATAATGATGTTTTCCTTCTTGAAACACTTGAAGCAAATTATCAGGTGTTTGAACCACAAAGGGTTTTGGTTTATTACTTTTTGGACCACGCCTGTTTGGAATTGGATTTTCATGAACTCTTTTGACATGTGTTAGTAGATTGCAATATGCTGCAGCTCTATATGAACACTTATCACAACCGAATGGTTTTTCACCTGTATGGGTCCTTATATGTAGTTTTAGTTGCTTATCACAACGTAGCTTCTTATTACAATATTCACACTGGTAAATTTTTTTTGAATCTGCTTCTCCAGTGTGTATAAGTTTATGACGTGTAAGACTGGTCGAGCTGGAAAACTTTCCATCGCATTCCCACAACTTGTACTTTTTATCTCCCTTTTTTTTAACCTTATGCATGTACATGACGTGATGTTGTAAATACCTCTTGAATTGAAAAACACGATTACAGAATGGACACACATGACTGCCCTTCTCGTCGTCATCATGAAGGGTAATATGCCTGGTCAAGTTACATTTTGTCGAGTAAGACTTATTACACACGGTACAAATCCATAACCCGGCTGATCTATCGTGAAACATTTTGTCACTGTAATTTGTAGTTTTACTCGGCGTTCTGGGATTTTCTCTATGACATTGCAAATGTGTATACAATAATGCTTGCGATTCAAAAGATATATCACAATGTGCACAGACAAATTCTGACTCTTCAGCCATTTCTGGTCCAACATTATTGTGTGTCGTCTCACGATGTGTTGCATAATCTTTAACAGAATTACAAACTATACCACATTTTTTACATTCAAATGAAATTTTCTGATCAACATTTTCAATTGTTTTCTCTGTCGTAACAATAACCAAATCTAGCATGGGATCTGTCTGTATTTTTTTGTGACCCATTTGTATATGTTCTTTCAAAAGACCATTAGTTTCGAAATTCAAATTGCAGTTCGGGCACCAATATTTGTGTTCTAATTTTTTACAATTTTTCACATGACTGAACAGACTTGACTTGCTCTCAAAGTTTGTACTACACTTTGCACAATGGTAAATAATGGCTTTGGTTACTGCTGAATCTTCAGCTATACTTTTAAGATTTCCGATCGAAACGGAGAAAATATATTTGTTCTCAGAAAAATCAAGGGTCTTCTCATTTTTCAACAGTTTATGAATTTCATCAGGTTTTTGCAACAAGTGCGATATATGATCTTTTGCGAATTTACGATTTGCAAATTTTCTGTCGCAACATCGGCAGACAAAAATGGTTTTGTTGGTATTTAATACATCAATGTTTGGCTCTCGAATCTGATATTCATTTTGATAATTTACATGTGAACTAACGTGCTGCATAAAGGACGAAATAGTTTGAAAAGACAATTGGCAAAGAACACAATCTAATTGTGCAATGCTTGGTTCATCTTCCTCTAGATCGTCTTTTTTTGAATTTTCGGCAAAACTTGATGTTTGTATCTTTTTTGTTGTGATGCAACCTTCATTTGACTCGTTCGCGGCAGCGTCAACATATCCTATCGAATTATCAGTATGTATGTGAAAACTCTCAGTAAAATCATCAAATTTCTCTTTTTTCACAACTTTCTTAATGCTGTCCTTAGCTTTTTTCGTAAGTTTCCTTATCTTTCCTAATTTTTTCTGAAATACAAATTCCCTTTGTTTATGCTTTGCATTTATATGTCGGACATGAAATTTCAAATGTTTTTCAAATTTTTCTTGGTCTATCATAATTCTGGTACAATACAGACATTTATAAACAGCTAAATCATCCATGTGAGTAAAAGTGTGTTTTTCAAGTTTTAACGGAGTATCAAAAACACTTTTGCACGTCTGACATTCAAAAAGTGAAATATGCCTGGTTATATGTCGAAACATTGCCAATTTCAAAATAAACTTTCTTCCACATATTACACACATGTATGGCTTGGCATTGAAATGAGATCTCTGGTGAATTTCATATGTTCCACCCTGGCAAAAACTTTCTCCACATTCTTTGCATAAATGTTGAACGATTTTCTTATTTCGCTTCTTCCATATTTTACATTTGATTTCATGTATTTTGAATATTTTCCTATTTAAGAATTCCCTGTTGCAAGAGTTGCAGGTAAATGTTTTTATTCTGTTATGAGTGTTCAGGTGTATTTCTAAATCAGACTTCTTAGAAAATCGGTGTTTACATCGCTTAACCTTACACTTGTATTGTTTTTCGACAACATGGACAAGTGTTCGTCCTGTAGGTTTCAGACCTAGACTAGATTTAATGTTTTTAAAAGTTTTTAGTGATTTGCGATTTGTTGCTTTTATCTTTTCAATTTTTGACTTTTTAGATGTGGTTAATTTTTGTTGATTTGGAAGAGGATATTTCATGGCTATTGGCATCCAGCTTTTTGGTGATGAGGCACAAACATGTGACGACATTTAAGATGGCAATCTGTCCTATTTTGACTTCTTGAATGCTTATAAACTCTTTCCTTCACTTTTCAATATAATTGTTTCAGTGGTCTTATTACTTCTGCCAATATTTCAAATTATTAACCGTTGATCATCACCATAGCTACCATCGTATTCGGTCTCATCTGATGTTTGAACATCATAAACACATGCAAACATTAAACATGTTAAATGATGAAATCTAAAAAATAAAAAAGAGACAGTTATTAAACATAATTCATTTAAAAGTTTAAACAATTCTTGCTAAATTTCCTCATTTTGTTATAGCATTGAATATAAAGGCTATATATAATAAGGTACAGAGGACAGAATAGTTTATTTTGTCTGCCTGATTTTGTTTTCCAGTTGACAATAATTTACTAATATTCAAGGAATTTGAAATATCATTTTCTTGTTGTTCCCGTTTATTCTAAGTGTCTTTATATTATTAAAATGAAGGATGAAAGATTGTGTTTTCTATCAAAACTAGAGGCTCTCAAGAGCCTGTATCGCTCACCTGATTCTACTTGGGTTTTTGAAATCATATGAAAAAATATAAAATTTGGCTAAAAGTGACAACACAACCTCATTGATAAGGAAAGGAACATGTTTAATTTCATTCAAAAGTCCCCCACTGGCGGCCATCTTGGATGGCGGATCGGCTACAAAGTAACAACACTTGGTCAGAACCTCATAAGGAACATTCATGCCATGTTTGGTTTTATTCCATTCAGTGGTTCTCTAAAAGAAGTCATTTGTATGCATTTCCCATAGGGTCCTATGTTAAACTAAGTCCCCTGCTGGCGGCCATCTTGGATGATGGATCTGCTACAAAGTAACAACACTTGGTCAGCACCTCATAAGGAACATTCATGCAATGTTTAGTTTTATTCCATTCAGTGGTTCTCTAAAAGAAGTCATTTGTATGCATTTCCCATAGGGTCCTATGTTAAACTAAGTCCCCCGCTGGCGTCCATCTTGGATAATGGATCGGCTACAAAGTAACAACACTTGGTCAGCACCACATTAGGAACATTCATGCCATGTTTGATTTCATTCCATTCAGTGGTTCTCTAAAAGAAGTCATTTGTATGCATTTCCCATAGGGTCCTATGTTAAACTAAGTCCCCCGCTGGCGGCCATCTTGGATGATGGATTGGCTACAAAGTAACAACACTTGGTCAGCACTCCATAAGGAACATTCATGCTATGTTTGGTTTCATTCCATTTAGTGGTTCTCTAGAAGAAGTCATTTGTATGCATTTCCCATAGGGTCCTATGTTAAACTAAGTCCCCCGCTGGCGGCCATCTTGGATGATGGATCGGCTACAAAGTAACAACACTTGGTCAGCACTCCATAAGGAACATTCATACTATGTTTTGTTTCATTCCATTTAGTGGTTCTCTAAAAGAAGTCATTTGTATGCATTTCCCATAGGGTCCAATGTTAAACTAAGTTCCCGGCTGGCGGCCATCTTGGATGATGGATCGGCAACATAGTAACAACACTTGGTCAGCACCTCATAAGGAACATTCATGCCATGTTTGGTTTCATTCCATTCAGTGGTTCTCTAGAGGAAGTCATTTGTATGCATTTCCCATAGGGTCCTATGTTAAACTAAGTCCCCCGCTGGCGGCCATCTTGGATGATGGATCGGCAACAAAGTAACAACACTTGGTCAGCACCCCATAAGGAACATTCATGCCATGTTTGGTTTCATTCAATTCAGTGGTTCTCTAAAAGAAGTCATTTGTATGCATTTCCCATAGGGTCCTATGTTAAACTAAGTCCCCGGCTAGCAGCCATCTTGGATGATGGATCGGCAACAAAGTAACAACACTTGGTCAGTACCTCATAAGGAACATTCATGCCATGTTTGGTTTCATTCCATTCAATGGTTCTCTTAAAAGAAGTCATTTGTATGCATTTCCCATAGGGTCCTATGTTAAACTAAGTCCCCCGCTGGCGGCCATCTTGGATGATGGATCGGCTACAAAGTAACAACACTTGGTCAGCACCTCATAAGGAACATTCATGCCATGTTTGGTTCCATTCCATTCAGTGGTTCTCTAGAAGAAGTTCAAAATGTAAATTGTTAACGACGACGACAACGGACGAAGACGGACGCCAAGTGGTGAGAAAAGCTCACTTGGCCCTTCGGGCCAGGTGAGCTAATAAACTATTTTTATCACTTGTGGCTAATGACTTTTCAATTTCTGGCTAATTTGCGATGTTTTTTAGAGGAACATCAGTGGCCGCACTACAATAATCATGATAATAATAATTTTTTTTGGTGTGGGTGTTTTTGTTTAAGAATAAATTTTTGATCCAACAATTTATTCTTAAACAAAAACACCCACACCAAAAAAATTGCCTCTTTAATAGGGCCTGCAGGTGAAGACTTAAAAGCCTGTGCCCCTCATCTAGATCTATGTGCATCCTAATCAATGGACTCTCTAAAACATTGTAGACAATATAATGTTATTCATGACTAAATTCTCTTATTTCTTAAACTTGTTTTGCTGTTTGTTTTTTCTTACCAATTCTTGCGATACCAATTAAAGGTCTGAAATGACAAAATCATGTGGAAATGACTATTTTGTGATCTGTGTTAGTAAAGGTTATTTTATCAATGTTGTATTTAGCATGAATAGATCTTTAAATATAGTTTACATTGGCATAAATATCGATTTCGTCATCAGCAAAGGAGAAGGTTCAAGAAGGGTTAAAATTGGCCCTAATTTTTTTAAGGTTTTTTAATTCGGGCCAAAAAATTACAAAATTTCACATCACATAATAATACTTTTGATAATACTTGTACTATTAAAACAAAAATATATTTTCTGGCATTTTCTTTTACAATTTATAAAGCTATGACCCCTTAAATAAACATTCTTTGAATTTTAAATAAAATTAAGGTCAATTTTGGTACTTTTTTCCATAATTAAAATTTAATTGTTTTTGGCATAATGAACCTTGGTCTCCTTCCACGATCAAAAAAAGTTTTTATATTGATGAATTCTATATCAAAACTGGATTCTTTTAGTTACAACACATTTTGGATCATAGGTGGCGGCCAAGGTGTTTCAAAAGCTTTTTATAGGTGTGAAAATTGCACAAAATCATCATATTTTGACTATATAGATATATGTCCAAAATGGGCTTATTTTGGAGAATATTATATACTGTTCTAATAAGGGATTCAGTGAATACCGACTTTGATGTAAAATGGTACTTCCTACTCCATTCAATTTGCAACGTTTATAATCTGGTATTTAGCTAAACCAATAGATAAATGATGTAAGCGGCATACGCAGTTATAAATAAATGATATCAGCAGCCGCATGGCACAATTTTTGCATTCCCCACCCACCCATCCCAGTAGCATTATTGAATTGGTGTGGTTAAGCATAGATTATATATATCACTTTTGCATTATATCAATTATAGGATACTATGTGTATTATTATTTTTATTTTTCTATCTTTTGTCATTATTCATATATGTTTTAGCTTTCAGAATTGCATTTTGAATTGACTTTAAAGGAATATAAAGCATTTGGGGATTGTCTACCCTTCATTGTACTGATTGCATTATTAATTGCATTTTCTTGTTATTAAAATTTGGCCCATTATATACACAGCCTTATGTTTATTTACCATATATATATATATTGCCAAACTTGGAATCAAAAAAAGAATGGATGTATATTTAGCATTAAGACTTTTGAAATAGACCCATTTACGAACCAAATTTTGACCTTCTTGGTATTTAATGATAAACTTGATATTTAAGGCCATTTATTTTAGAAACAGGGACATTTGGTCCGTAACAATTATTTTTATGTCAATGGCGATTAAGATGTTGAAACTTTATTTGATGTTACCTTATTTTCGAAACATTTACATATTTCTCAGCTAATCATGCACTATAATTATGAAAACACGAGTTGATCACATTTTTTTTATCAAACTGACTTCTGAGTAACGGGCAAACCACATAATAAACATGTTAAATACGAATTGAAAATTATATTATACGAGTTTCTTATACTATGTTCCTAATTTTGTCATTTTTTTTTAAAGGGAGACGGATTTATATAAGTTTTTCTTGTTTCCGAATCCCTGTATTTATATTGTATAATTATATTTTGTGCACTTTTTGAAATAAAGGTCATTTTCTGCCGTAAGTGAACCTTGTCCTTTAAACATTTAACTATAAACATTGCTACATTTGTATTCTTTTCAAACGTTTTTTCATTTACCAGTGTATGTTACTTTATTTGGCAGCATTTTGTTAAAGGTCATGTTTGTCTGCCTGATATTGGTTTACATCTAAATTTTTATCCCCTTCTTTCTTTTTTAATTTATTTTGTGTATTGTGTCATAGATCAAATTTATTTGTTCAATGAATGTTCACTTGTTTTTGTTAATCATGTTAATAAATGGCTTTTGATTGAGTTGAGCCTTTTCAATTGATGTCTTTCTATGTCAGTCAGGGGTACTACTTGTACAAGTTAATTTTATTTACTTGCAGAAGTAAAAAAAAAAATATACACATATAAGTAAATAAATAATGTTTGAATAATCTCCCCTTAATTTTCTCAAAAATTTACTTGTATGAGTAAATTTTTCTTTCAATCCCACAAAAATAACGACAAAAATCCTGAAGTTTTGAGATGTAAAATCATGCCTTTAATGATTTTTCCCAGGTTTGCTAAAAAAATTTTTTTATTAAAGTTCAATGTTTCATCTCATTAATTCAACAAAGAAACTGATTGAGCAAAGATCTTGTATATTTGCTCAATGCCTTTAAAATTGCTCCTTTGGGGCTTGTAAATGAGCAGTGTTATGAAGATAACAGACAAATGGGATTTTCATTGTCCATGAAATTACACTTTAAAAAATGATTAGTAAAGACATCTGCAAAGGGTACACAATTTAAAATTCTATTAGAGCAAAGAAATTTTAAGAATTCAAGAAAAGAAGGAAGGATGACTTTTTTACTTATACAAGTAAAAAATTCTGAATGTCTAAGGGACATAACTAAGACCATTTATTTTTTACCTGTACAAGTAAATAAAATTCATTTGTATAAGTATCCTACAAATTTACTTATATGTGTATATTTTTTTTTACTTCTTCAAGTTAATAAAAATTACTTGAATAAGTAGTAGTAGTACCCATCACTGTATGTTCATTGTTGTGATATTACACTATCGTTTCAAGTTAGGGTGATGGTTTGTTCCAATTAAACCCTCTGCATTTCTTTGCACCTTTAGCTGTCCTTAGTCAGGAGCCTGTTGTTCAGAGGTTCTGGTTTGTTGGTCATGTTCATATGGTTTATAAGTGTTTCTCGTTTTTTTTATATATATTATACTGATTATTGTTACTAGTCATTTTGGGGGCCCTTTATAGCTTGCTGTTTGGTTTGAGCCAAGGCTCTGTGTTGAAGCCCACACTTTGACCTATAATGCCTTTAATGGTTTACTTTTTATAAATTGTGACTTTGACGGATAGTTGTTGTAATTTGCACGCATACCAATCTTCTTATATCATGCATATTTTTGTAAAATTTATTATCTCAGGGTGTGGGTCTGGGAGGGATGAGCAACTGGAATAGGTCACTATTTAATCCTCTATGATGAGGGGCTTAAAGAGGGGGTCCACACTTAAAAACGTGAAATAAAATTGCAATTTCACGATGAACGAACAATTACAAATTTCCTGCATGTTGATCTTTTAACCAATTTCACTAAACACAGTGAATAACGAACCTTTTTCATGGCTGCATGTGAAATAAAAATGGCAAAAAATGTTGCAAAAAATTACCCTTTACCACCTTCTACATTGTTCTATGATATATGAAAAGGGTAAAAATTCAGATTGAATATATCAATAGGTTGATATTATCATTTTCTTGATTAGATCATTTATATAAGTACATTGTGCATCAGTGGCGGATCCAGAACTTTTCCTAAGGGGGGCCCGCTCCAGTCATGCTTCAATGATTCCCTATATAATCAACCAAGTTTTTCCCACGAAAGGGGGGGCCTGGGCCCCCCAGGGCCCCCCTGGATCCGCCTATGTGCATGTATCTAAAACTAATCAGATGTCCTTATCTATATTTGATGCAGTTTAAACCACAGTCATAAATGCATCAGCTATTTGTCAAATCAGTTATTAAACTCAGTGTATTAATTCCAATGTGGTTTTACCAATGATGCTACATATTTGAAGCTATAGATAGAATAAAGGCACTGGCTATATGGTTACATGGAAATGCAACAATAATAACAAGAATGTGTCCAAAGTACACGAATGCCCCACTCGCACTATCATTTTTCATGATCAATGGACCGTGAAATTGGATAAAAAATATAATTAGGCATTAAAATTAGAAAGATAATATCATAGGAAACATGTGTACTAAGTTTCAAGTTGATTGGACTTCAACTTCATCAAAAACTACCTCGACCAAAAACTTTAACCTGAAACATGCACTTTCATTTTCTATGTTCAGTGGACCGTGAACTTGGGGTCAAAAGTTTAATTTGGCTTTAAAATTAGAAAGATCATATCATAAGGAACACGTGTACTAAGTTTCAAGTTGATTTGACTTCAACTTCATCAAAAACTACCTTGACCAAAAACTTTAACCTGAAGTGGGACAGACGGACGAACGAACAGACGGACGAACAAACAGACGGACGAACAGACGAACGAATGGACAGACAGACAGACGGACAAACGAACGCACAGACCAGAAAACATAATGCCCCTCTACTATCGTAAGTGGGGCATAACATAGGTTGGGCATAAAAATATTATTGTCACATTGGAGACTAATTGCCGGAATGCAAGGTGGGGTAAGGAACTGATTAATTACAAATGTCATGAATGTAACAATAATTATTGAGTCTACGTAACTTTGCCTTATTGTTATGATTAGTTCACTCCAATGTATGTACGGACTTGTAATTTTTTGAAATATTACATTTTCTAATAAATGTTGTTTTTGGGAGCATGTTTTAGTCCGACGAAACCAACCAGGCATCACAAACGAGTGATGCAGCAATATGTATTGTATTTCATACTGAACAATTCCATTCTGTACTATACTTTTTTGAAGGTAAAGAAACTTTCATTGTCTGTCATTTTTCAGCTGAAAACATATTATTTTACTCTTGCCATCAAGGATTTGTATATAAAAATCTGTGTTGCGATGTTTATATTTTCGTCCATTTTTCTTGTTGAAAGCATACTTATGTGAGGTTACTTTCTTTAATGATTTTATGTTTACCTCTGATATCATCCAACTAAGCATAGCTTAAAGACATTTTAAAATGGCGAGGGGGGGTCCAGGGGTTGGAACCACCCCCTTTTTTTTGGACGATCAATGCATTTGAATGGGGACTTGTAGTTGGAACACTCCTTTTTGTCCTGGGTTATGAACACCCCCTTTTTACGATGGGGTAGAGGTGGGGGCGGGTTCCAAGTGCCCCCTTTTTCATAAACGGTCTGAGTTGTCTTTGGGACGAGTTATCTTCGGACCGAGTTGTCCAACAACCCGATGGAGTTCAAGATTAGTGTGCCACAATAGAGTGTGTGATTGATTTACGGACATTTCGTTCATTTGATTGTTGATTCATTAGTTATCCATGTTTACCTTTGATTGTTCAGCTGTTATATTTATAAAAACAATGTTGTTTCTTTCTTCTTTAAAAAATATTTCTGGTTCTGCAGCTTCGTTTTCTAATACGCAAATCCTTACCGGTTAAGCCTTATTTTCCGGTACACGTAATTAAGTCGGAAACATGCCGTTTTTATTCCGTCTCCCGACAACGATATTAGAAAATGAAATATAAACAAGTATCAGATTCCAGATTTCGAAGTTTGAAGTTTTCAAGTAGCATCACATGGTCAGTTAGTCCAAACGATTATAACACAGACACTTGTTTTGTCGCTATTGTATATAACTCATTAGTACATTTATATAAATTTATGATGTGCCACTGCAGAGAAAAATAAATAAATAATTAATTAAAAAAAATTAAAAATTATTTAATTATTTTAATTATTTTAATTAACCCTTATAAAACCTTAACTATCTATTTTGTGAACCTTCCAGTATCTTTATTAAAGACCCCTAACAAATGTTGAATATCTTCTAGAGTGGGGTGCTCATTTTCGCCACATCTTTCCATGTTTTCTACAGTTTATGTTCAGGTCTAAATGTTTTTGAAGTATACTGATATTTCTATATGAAGATAACTTCAAATGCAAAATATACTTAAGCTTGAAAACCGGTTTGTTTTAAGAAAATCATCTGAAAAGTTAGATTAAAGGGTGTTTGAAATTTCCGGATGTTTTGTCAATGGGGGACACATATTCGCCGTTTTTACACATCTATTTAAAACCAAATAACCGCAGCTTTTAACAATTTTTATCAAATCAATTGCATTTTAGATGAATAGCAGACATTTCAAAGGTATAAAGAATTCAAAATTAGGGCATTCAGTCAAATATTTACTTAGAAATACTTCTTTGAAATCGTGTTTTTTATTCAGGAAATTGTCCGATTCATTTTCGGTAGGAGCCGCAATTTTGTCTCAGTTTAAAAAAATATTATATTTGTTATAAAAATATAATTTACGGGTACATTTCTTCCATTTCAGCCATCCTTTGAAGTTTTTACACCTCAAAATCCTTAAACGGCTAAATTGTGTCCCCGGCGAAAATGAGCACCCCACTCTATGTGATGTTTGTAATTTTCATTTTCTGTTGTTGCTCATAATACTTCTGATTCAAGTGTTAGTTTTGATGTTATGAAGTAGAGTGCAGAGCGGAGTTTCTCTCTAGCTTCTTCATAATTTTCACAATACAGTAGATAATGGTCAACTGCAAATAAAACAAGGCATGCAGCATGCCATCTTCACTAGCCAAGGGTTACGATCAACTCCCGTTCTCTCCCGTGGAGAGAAAGGGAGTGGATTGTAACCCTTGGCTAGCGAAGATGGCAGCATGCAAAATAAATAATAAAAAGCAGCACCAAAAATTAACTCTAAGCAATAGCATATACATGTATCTTGCGAAATACCAAAACATATACATGTATATGAATTATGAAGCACTAAATTTTTAAAAATTTGCAGTTTTAAAATTATTTTATAAATAATTTATGAAGTAAAAATTTCAAATCTTTCAAATTTTAAAATGTAAATTTTTTTTTTTAGATGCAATGCAAGGTGTTATTTTTAGGGAGTTCGCTTTTCATTTTCAAAGTAATTAACTTTTCAAAAAACTAGTTTATACAGATAGGGGATTAATTAAGGAATTCAAAAAGCAAAAAAAAAATAAAGGTCACCGTGCTTGTTTTCGAGATATTTACCATTGAAATTTTGGCGGGAAAATATTCTCTCTTGACTTTTCATAGCTTTATCATTGACCAGTTGAAGTTCTCAAAAACTGTTTAATAAAAAGTAATTAAAATTTTATAAGACTTTTACAGATGGCTTATCATTATACATGTTAAAGATTTACAAAAAGAAAAATGGGGGTCACTGGGCAAATTTTTTCAAGGCATTCAAATGGATTAAACCAGAGGATACCGAAAATCTGACAAAAAATCTAAAACATGACATGCCAGCTTCCTTAATGCAGCATTATAAGCATAAATATTGTAACACAAATTATCTACAGGCAGAGCAAAAACATTCTGTTCCACTACAGGACTGAACAATAAAATTGAGAATGGAAATGGGGAATGTGTCAAAGAGACAACAACCCGACCAAATAAAAAACAACAGCAAAGGGTCACCAACAGGTCTCCAATGTAGCGAGAAATTCCAGCACCCGGAGGCGTCCTTCAGCTGGCCCATAAACAAATATATACTAGTCCAGTGATAATGAACGCCATACTAATTTCCAAATTGTACACAAGAAACTAAAATTAAAATAATACAAGACTAACAAAGGCCAGAGGCTCCTGACTTGGGACAGGCGCAAAAATGCGGCGGGGTTAAACATGTTTGTGAGATCTCAACCCTCCCCCTATACCTCTAACCAATGTAGTAAAGTAAACGCATAACAATACACACATTAAAATTCAGTTCAAGAGAAATCCGAGTCTGATGTCAGAAGATGTAACCAAAGAAAATAAACAAAATGACAATAATACATAAATAACAACAGACTACTAGCAGTTAACTGACATGCCAGCTCCAGACTTCAATTAAACTGACTGAAAGATTATGATTTCATCATATGAACATCAGGCACAATCCTTCCCGTTAGGGGTTTAGTATCATACCATCATAACATATATGAGAAGAACATAACCCGTGTCATGCCAACAACTGTTTTTAAAAAATAATGTGTTTAGTTCCGATGCAAAGACCTTATCAGTGACTCAATATTAACGCCAAAATATGCAATCTTAAATGACTTGACAACAGTATCGTAATTATATCCCTTCTTAATAAGTCTATTCAAAGGTTTTGTAAGTTTCTGAGGTGAATACTGACACCTTTGTGCTTTATAAAGAATATTACCATAAAAAAATTGGATGTGAAATACCTGAACGTATTAGAAGTCTGCATGTTGAGCTATATTTACGAATGATGTCTTTATACCGATGATAAAATTTAGTAAATGTTTTGACTAGTTTGTGATATCGAAAACCCTGGTGTAATAATTTTTCAGTAATACATAAATTTCTCTCGTTAAAATCTAAAACATTGTTACATACACGAGCGAATCGTACAAGTTGAGATATATAAACACCGTAAGATGGTGACAAGGGAACGTCACCATCTAAAAACGGATAATTAACGATAGGAAATGAAAAATCATCCCTTTTATCATAAATTTTAGTATTCAGCTTTCCATTAGTGATATAGATATCAAGATCGAGAAAAGGGCAGTGGTCATTGTTAGTATTAGCTTTATTTAAAGTAAGTTCAACAGGATAAATTTCATTAATATACATACTGAAGTCGTCATTATTGAGAGCCAAAACATCATCCAAATATCTGAAAGTATTATTAAATTTGTTTATCAGATGTTGTTTCGATGGGTCTTTGCTTATTTTTGTCATAAATTGTAACTCATAACAATACAAAAACAGGTCCGCAATAAGTGGTGCACAGTTAGTCCCCATTGGAATTCCGATAATCTGACGATATACGGAATCCCCAAAGCGAACAAAAATGTTATCTAGTAAAAATTCAAGGGCATATATAGTATCAAAGCATGTCCAATTAACATAGTTTTTTTGTTTATTGCTACTAAAAAATGACCTAAAAGAGTTTGAACATATATATTCACATTCTGATTTTTTGAATGCCCATTTAATTAGGTGTGTGAATTGTTTCTTAATGAGAATGTGAGGCAATGTGGTATACAGGGTAGAAAAATCAAAACTTTGAACAGATTCAAAATCACCAATATAAGCATGCAATTTATCAAGTACTTCCAACGAGTTCTTGACACTCCAAAAGTAATTTATTCCACTATTTTCGAAGGCCTTATTTGAACAATTTATTATCAAGTTTTTAATTGTACCAAGTGTGCTGGTAAAAAGAATAGACAATTTAGTATTTGAACAATGGCTTGAAGACGAAATAAATCTATATTTGTAAGGGGTTTTGTGTAGCTTTGGAAGCCAATACATAGTTGGAACTTTCATTGTATTTGGCTCTGCTTGTAAAGCGGTGGCTAAAAGTTTATGTTTGTTACAGATTTCGTTTTCTGAAAATGGAGTCAGTTGGAATGTTGGTGAATTGGTGATTTCCTTTTTCAGAACCTCAATGTAAAATTTACGTCAAACAATAATAATATTATTAGCAGCTTTATCTGCCGGGACAAAAACAAATTCCTTGGCTAGTTCTTTTAGTTTATGTTTGATACGAGAAATAGGTTTATTGTGGTTATTGTTTATAGTAAAATGTTCTTTAAAATGTTGAATACGTATATCAACTATCTTCATTACTGAATTAAAAAAAGAGTCCAAAGATTTTTTGTCAGCTTTTTCCCGTTTTATCCATTTCATACAGTAAGTATGGAGTGAGTCGTGGATGATATTACGACACTCATTCCAATTAATAATTGACGGGGGGCGATATTTAGGTCCTTTACTGAGGAATGATTTTAACTCTCGGTCTTGAACGATGTTAAGATCTCCTGTTATAACATGGGAAATGGGTCCATAAATATATTCGGAATTACTGCAATTACATGAAGTAGGTGTATTTTCACTGATATTAACATCTTTACACAATTGACTATAATTAAACACAAATTTCCGGGTAGATTTCTTGTAAATATAACAAATAAGAGGTAGCTCAGTATTGTCAAAATATCCAGGAATTTGTTCTTGAACAGAATGGTCGTTAAATATACCGGCAATATTTACAAAATCAAAGCCTTTATTGACATACTTAATTTTAATAAAATGTTTTTTATGATCTTCAGGGCGATCAATTTTGGGAAATAATTTAGAATAACAATATGCCATAATAATTTGAACAATTTCATACTTAGGACTGCTATATGAAATTGTGTTGTAATCCTCCAAAATTTTATTTTACTTATTAACCGGTAACGAACAGAGTTTTGTTAACAGATAATGTCTGCCGTTGTTTTTTGAAATAGAAATTAGGTCCGAAATATTGGTATGATTGGCCCGAAATTTTCTTTGATTGCGATTTGTTCTACGACCGTGAGAAGTTTTTTACGAACAGTTTTAGAAACTATATCCAAAATGTTAACGGAATTGGTTCTAGATATATTACCAATTCCCATGATATTATCATTTAGACCGAGAGGGTAAACTGTCTGTAATTTTTTAATCCAATTTAATTCAATTATTTTCCGTGATCGTACAAACTTTGAATGCGATTCACCAGGCTGCTTATTTACTACTTCTAAAGGTTGAACTGCTAAATATTTAAAAGGATGGTTGTGCTTCTTAAGGTGTTGGTAAATGATACTTTTGAATTTATTGGGTCTTTTAAAACGATACAGATGTTCTTGAGTGCGTTTAGATAAATATCGTCCAGTTTCACCTACGTACTGAATACCACACCCCGGTTTGTTTCATGTGAGTAAATAAATAATACTGTTTGTTTTTCAAGTTATATCAGTTTCAAAATTTAAAGAAAATGTGCGACCATTAAACGTGGACCTTACCGTATTGTTGGTGGAAAGACGGGGACATGTAAGTCATTTTTTGGCATGACACTTATCGATAGAAGGGTAACCACGATTTTTATTGTTAAAAATGTTAGCGATGGTAGTATTTTTAGATAACCGATTTTGAAGATTGAGACGTGTGGATACCCTTTGAACAAGTTTAGTATTTAGTAATTTTCCATTTCTAAGCTTCATAATTGTTTTGTTAGTGAATTATATAATAAAGGAGCAAAGATTGGCGTCCAGAATATGAACCAGCATACAATAATTGAAGTTATATAAAATGGATAAATTTGTTCGGCTAAAAATGTCAAACGCTATCAGTATTAAATAGTAGAATGGGGCTGAATATTGAAATACTACTTTTTGATAAATATTCCTAAAGTAATGCATTAGAGCAGTTCTCGCTCGGACACACACTCCATAATCTAAGACTCTTAACAGTCAGGGGACTTACTTAAATGAGTGATTTTCTAAATCACTGGTTTAAGTAACATTATTTCCATAAAAGTTGGAAGTAAGAGTTGTCTTTCTTTAATAATCACCTATTTAAGTAGTACACATTAATCACTAGAAGAAGTGATTTAATCTTATTGTAGCTTAAAATATAGAATACAAATGATCCAGGGACTAATTATGTTTCTTAACTTGTCAGAACCAACATAGATCTGTGTTGTCTAGGATGACCAGGTCATTTCAGGTGATGACCTTGTACTGAATCTAGGATAATGACATTAAAATCACTTGTTTAAGTATCATACCTCAATTTCCTTCCCAAAAATCACTTATTTAAGTATCATTATTTTAATAACCCCTACTAATTTCAACACCCCTGAACAGTGAAATTTTTATCGCGATCAGTAGAATTTTATTACATAATCTGAAAGATGAAACCTTGAACTTTACAGGAAAAATACTCCCACTGCTGGGAAAAATCTGTTAAGAAAGTATCAGTTCATTATGTAAAGCCATTATTATAGAATTTTTTCAACTAAAATAGAATTTTCATCAAAGGCATATACCTCGCTACTTAAAAGAAGCAAAAAGTTCATTTTTTTTCAATTTTACTAATTAAAAGATATTATTTAAACCTATGTGTTTAAAATTTTGAAAAAACTACAAAATCCCAATTTGTGACAAAACTTTGAATTTGCTACTCAAATAAGTGATTTAAAAATCACTTATTTCAGTAAGTCCCCTGACTGCTTAAAGACTCTTGAGAAGCTGTTAACAGTCCTGAAATGGTCTGCTAAGCTATTCCATAAAGAAGCAGCAGCAAAACTAAAAGATTTTTCTCCATATATGAGGTAGTTCTTACCTGTTGTATTTCCAAAATATTACTGTATCTAAAAGAATATTTAGTGAGTAAATTTTGTAAACATAGAGTTAAAGCCAAATTATTTTAAATTTTATAAGTCTCAAGAGCCATTGTCCTGATGCGTCTTACTTGTAGGGTTGGAACCTTTGCATTCTCAAGACATGCAAGAAGAGTTTCAAAGGATGATAAGTAGTCGTCATATACAAATCTTAATGCTCTCTCTTGTATTTTTTCAAGTTTTTTAGAATTTTTCTTTCTCATGACTACAAATATGCCAAGCCAAAGGGCAAAAATTAAAATTACTCAAAATAAAAGTATGCAAAATTGTAAGTTTATTTAATCTGTTTACAAATTATCCACTGAACTTGACACTACCTCATAATACTTGCAGATTTTATCGTCAGACATACATGTACTGTTCCGAGTTAAGACCAAACAGCATATATATGCAGATGCAGATCCAGAGGCGGATTAAGAGGGGGGCCCAGGGGGCCCGGCCCCCCCCTTTTTGGGAAAAATATTGGTTGCTTATATAGGGAATCATTGAAGCGTGACTGGAGCGGGCCCCCTCTTAGGTCAGTCAGTGGGCCCCCACTTATCAAAATTTCTAGATCCGCCACTGAGATCTAAGATTTTATATAAATGGGCCTACGGTGCCAAACAAAATGTATGCAATGTTTTGAGTAAGAAACTATGTAAAAAATTATATGCATTAACAATAGAGTCCCCCTCCCTCCCACCCCCCCCCCCCCTAAAAAAAATAAAATGGATAAATCAGCCTCTGAGACATGTGAGTTTACATTTTGTAGCTTTGTTAATGCACATTATCTAGATTAACAGGATGGTAACAAAAAGTTCTATAATTAATTTTTTTTCTTCTTTGTGAAAAAAAAATATTTCAGAGTCCCATTTGGCATTTCTAGCATTTCACAGCTAGATTCCGATATAATAAAGTGTCTAAATTACAATCATGACAATGTAGTTGTATTGAGATAACTAGGATAATTGGTACTGCAAAAACTTTAAGTTGCTTATGAGGTTTTTAAAAAAAGAACACAAATTATACATGTTACATTTGATTGATTTATGATTACAATTTTAATTATTTTATTTAGTTGAAAGAACTATTATGAAGATATATATCATATAAAAAAAAGAAGATGTGGTATGATTGCAAATGAGACAACTCTCGACAAAAGACCAAAATGACGCAGAAATTAACAACTATTATAAGGTCACTGTACCGCCTTCAACAATGAGCAAAGCCCATACCACATAGTCGGCTATAAAAGGCCCTGAAATGACAATGTAAAACAATTCAAACAAGAAAACTAACAGCCTTAATTATGAACAAAATAATGAATGAAAAACAAATATGTAACACATTTATAAACAAACGATCATGTACATCTGGTTCCCTGTATCATGCACAAACAAATGACAAAGAAAGAACACATTTTTATGGAAGCTTTAGAAAATGTTAGATTTTTAGAGAATTCCAAAATAAGGGACCCTCTATTTTGTCAAAATGGTCACAAATTTTAGAGAATTCCAAAATAAGGGACCCTCTATTTTGTCAAAATGGTCACAAATTTTAGAGAATTACAAAATAAGGGACCCTCTATTTTGTCAAAATAAAAATAGACATATGTTAATGTTGCATTTTGACAAATAAAGAACAATCATGATGAGTGAATCACACATAGATCATATAGGTAAAGAAAAGAGCATTTAAGTTTAAAATAGAAAAGATATTAGAGAAATGTGATTACCATGATGAATACACAACTACAAGGTTGCCTGACAAAATGATTTCTTGTTTTTTTTTCCAGGTATTTATCACTACCATGAACATTTGAAAAGGATTACACGTTAGTTACTGCAACAAGATTTTGAAGTCATTTTTTTTATCAAAACAAGGTGACTCTGTGCGGTTAACAAGGTGTATGCGTTTAAATTATATTGATGCTTAAATCATAGATTTGAGTGCGTTACATTATCAAAGCAAAGATCTTAAGAAATAAAAATGGGAGATGATAATATAAGAAACAGGTTATCACAGACAAAACTTAAAGAAATCTGGACAAGACAAAACTTGACATTATCAGGTTCAAATACTGGACAAGACACTGATAAGATAACAACCGAAATAAATTTAACATTGTACAAAAGAAAAATGTCTGCTCCAGCTGGGACGAAAAAAGTATTAAAGTCGTCTGCTGTGGAATCCAAGGATCGGTTTACAGAAAATGGATCTGAAACAGATTCATTGACTACAAAGGAAAATAACTCTTACAGTGGTTTGACAAAATTTGAAACTCCTAATATTGTTGTTGTTAAAAGGAATATTGAAGATAGTCATGATAGTAGTGAAAAGCAATTGCAAAAATCTTGCAGCAATTCCAATTTGAATATGCTCCAATGTGCCCTATGTACATTGTCATTTGACAATCCCTCTGTTTATATTCATCATGTTGTATCCCATAGCAAAACATCTATAGATTACAAACAGAATCCTGAATCTGTGAATAAAAGAAAGAGTTTTTTCGTCTGCAGGTTGTGTGATAAGAAATTTGCAAATCGTGATTTTGCACGAGGCCATATCTCACATTTTTTGCAGAACCCTGATCATGCACATGAACAGTTATCAAATTTTTTAACAAAAGAATTTGAAGATTTTGCTGATAATTTTATCTTTCCAGTTTCTATTGGAAGTCTAAAGAATATCACTGTGGACTCAAAGATAAATAAACCAGTAATTTACTATTGTGCCAAGTGTGAGACAAATTTCAACAGTAAGAGTGATCTCTTGGGCCATGTGAAAAACTGCATAAAAAACAAGTTAAAATTCAATTGCTCAAAGTGTTATATTTATTTTGAAACAAATGACCTTTTGGAGCAACATATACAAGATGGTCATAGCGAAAGTGAGACACTTCAAATACCAGAATTGGTTTTTATAAAAACTGAAGACATTTCTACAGATGAGAAAATTTCAATGACAAATTATAAATGTCCAAAATGCAATGAAGTGTGTAACTCCTTACAACAATTGATCCAGCACAGAGACTCTATACATTATAAGAAAGTTGAAATCCAGGATACGGACTATGTCTGTGCTCACTGTTTATC
Organism: Mytilus edulis; assembly: GCA_019925275.1. NCBI lineage: Eukaryota > Metazoa > Mollusca > Bivalvia > Mytilida > Mytilidae > Mytilus > Mytilus edulis. The sequence goes on along the minus strand of CM034356.1, from coordinate 19,091,526 downwards.
CCCTTTTCCGTCTCAAGCATTATTATACAAGCATATACAAATCCATGATAGAGAACTAAGTGGAAAGCCATTGAAAGAAAAAAACAAAACTTCCAAATACTTTGACAAGATTGTTTATCAAGAGTCAAATGGAAAATGGAGGTGTGAAGTTTGTAAGAAATCTTTCTCATCGAAGCGTAATATCTTACGACATATGACACTCCATGATGATGAGGAAAAGAAAGATCATACCTGTCCGTTCTGTCAACGTATTTTCCATTTCAAGCGATATTTACACTCATATCATGTATATGCATGGCATGGGCCGAAAAGACAGAAAATATTCAAAGGCGACTTGTGCGAGACTAAGTTCAGTAGTTTAAAGAGCTTGAAAAGACACATAAAGAAATGTAGGTTTAAACATGGAGAAGTTTATAAATCGGTGATTTTAAAATGTCAATTGTGTGAGAGAACGTTCGACAAAAAACAGTCCCTGGAAAAGCATATCAGGACACATACTGGAGAAAAACCATTCAAGTGTGAACATTGTCCATATCTCAGTGCATATAATGCTAATTTGAAATTACATAAAAAGAGAAGACATTGTGAAATACCTAAGAAAAAGGGCAGACATTTCAGATGCAATTGATTGATGGTGAATGACTCTGAAATATACTAAGCTGTACGGGACTGCTCATGTGGAATTGGTCATTTCCTCCTGTATACAGTGAAGTGAGTGGACAACTGGTCTATAAATAGCCACTAAAGTTTATATCTTTTTGTATGTTTGAATTTGTAATACAGAATGTAACATTTGCTTTCTTACACAAAAATCAGATCAAGTGCACATTTAAGTATTGGCAATTTTACCATTCTTGAGTTATGTCCCTTTATAACATTATATTCAGGGCAATGCAGGGCATCATCTGTGGTCTATGGACACATTCTCTATTGTTTAAATCGATTCTTTTTTGCAATGTTCCTTAAGATCAATTCTTTAGTGCCATGTTTAATACTTTTAGTGCTCCTTTAAAAAAGTTTTTTTCATGCCATTATCGATTTTACATAATGTATGCTCTTTAGTTGGGTTGTTGTCTCTTTGACATATTCCTCATTTTCATTCTCAATTTTATATATATATATATATATATGTCATGTATGTATCATGTGTATATTCATGATGTAATTATAATATTTCACATGTTTCAAATGAATTGAGATTTTTGTCTTCGAAAAACACAATCAGCGACAGGGTACACATACAGGTCATTGTATATAAATTTATATTTATATAAGATCATATACTTTTGATGTACATGATGTATTAGTTATTCAAATTTTAAAGTTAGATTTTTTTTACATATATAATATTCAGTTCCCCCTGTCTTGGGTCATTATATACTTATATACAAATATTTTGTTATTTCCACCTCTAGTCATTCTGGGTTTTCCAGATACAAATCAAATAATTTATCATGTTTATATTGAATGCAACCAATTTGGATACGGTAAAATATAATGGGAGAAAGATCCATACTGATTTTTAATCACTTGTTGTTTTCTTTCATGTAAATATCACCAAGTATTCTACAAATTAAAAGATAAATTTTTGTTCATATTTTAAATCATATACTCTGTGCATGCAACAGTTCGTAATCTTCAATATTAATGAAGCTGTAATTGTATACCAGAAGAAGAAGAGGTCACTTATTACTTTACAGTAACATTGAACATGTTGAACATCAAAGTCAAAGATATTTAAATAAGACCAACATATCATGATGTGTATGACAAGTGCTTTCTTGCTGTTACATTTTTCATGTCATGATTCCAAACTTACTTTGATGTACATTGTATGATCACATATATCATGTATATAAGGAGGTTATGTTTTTTTTTAACATATAATTACATGCATGTATTTAATAGCATAAAAAAAAAATCAGTCTCAGACAAATCATTTTGTATTGGTTGGGGCAGGTCATTTTTAAGCTCACCAGGGCCCAAAAGGCCCCATGTGACCTTATGCCATCACTTGGTCGTCTGTAGTTGTCATCGTAAAGTATTTTAAAAATTTCTCCACTGAAATTACTTGGCCAAATACCTTCAAACTTTAACTAAATGTTCCTTAGGATATTTAATTTATAAATTGTATCCGAAGTTTTGATCCATTGACAAACATGGCCACTAAGGCTAAAAATAGAACATAGGGGTCAAATGCAGTTTTTGGCTTATATCTCAAAAACTAAAGCTTTTAGAGCAAATCTGACATGGGCAAAAATTGTTCATTAGGTCAAAATTTATCAGCTCTGAAATTTTCAGACAAATCGAAACAACCTATTGTTGGGTTGCTGCCACTGAATTGCTAGTTTTAAAAAAGTTTTGCAGTTTTTTGTTATTATTTTGAATATCACTATAGATAGATATAAACGGAAATAATGTTCAGCAAAGTAAGATCATTAAAAAAATTAATATGACCAAAATTGTCAATTGTCACCTGAAGGAGATATTTCCCTTTAACATGTTTAAAGACAATTTTACACAATTTCTTCATCAAGTTTGCTAACATTTAACATGTTTAAAAATCTTCTCCTCAGAAATAAAGGTGAGCTATTCAGGTTCTTAAGAGCCTCTTGTTTGGAATACTGAGCCCTTATGTATATTTTGTAAGTGTTTACATTTTGGATATTTTTTGTACATCATGTACATATTGTTTTACTACATGTATTTGCAAATACATGTAGTTAGATTTTTTTATTAGTTAGATTGATTCTTCATTTGTTTGTTTGTGTTTCATTTGATTGTTTGATTGTTTTGGTTGTGTGGGGGTGATAAACTAAAAAGTAGTTAAGCTATAGTTCAGCTATATTTTCTTTATTATGATTATCAGGTTGTTGTGAGTTTAATGTAACACAGTAGAGTACAGTAAGGGTATTATTATTTAGATTCTTTACAAGCAATTTACAAATAAAACATACTTTAAATCATCTAATATATTCATTTTATGAAATGATGAATATATTTGTATTACCAAACTAGTCAAGAAATTTGATTTTATTAGAATTACACAAGCTGCATACACCATCTTTTTTACCTGGACAATGGGAGATAACTCAAAGTTAATTTAAAGTAAATTGAAAAAGTATGCTTTTTGGAAAATGATGCATCATGTTTAAAATAAAGCAATGTTTTTAATTTTAATTACAAGTGTTCTTAAGCATGAGTATTCTATGAGAAGTACTTTCAAATCTTAGTTAAATTCATCTCTCTAAAAGGGTCAATATTAGTTAATCATATTAATGATGAAAAATGATGTCTGCCATCTAAGTTAAACTGTAAAATTCAGAAATTGTTGTATGCATATTGCAATTTTGAGAAAGAAAATAAATGCTAGATAAAAGCGCAAGTTTTTACTTGCGAAACATAAATATATATTATAGATATATATATATAATGCTGTTGAAATTACAAAAAAAAAACATTGAAAAAATTTCTCAATTTTTCAGTAATTAGTTTTCAATGGTTTCATAATTAATTCTAATCAAATGAACTAGCTGGTAACAAAATGGTAATGAGTTATATTTAAATATTTTGGCAAAGTTGGGCTAGTCGAGCAATATTCACTCAGTGGGTTATTTTCTTTAAAGGAAATTGTATTTTCAGCATTTAAGTTAAAATGTAATTTGTAAAATATTTTTTTTATGTTTTTAATGAATTGTTCATGTATTTTTTTTTGTTAAATGTTTTCAGCATCTATGATGAGTACATTTTTTGTAATAATTATATATGTTGCATTTTTACTTATTATTTTACAAGTTGATAAGTTTTGTACATAGTACATGTATGTAGTATGGGTTTTACGACTCTACAAATTGTTATCTTTGTAATTCCTATTGTTGATTTTATTTGATCTTAAAATTGATAGTTTATTGTCGAGCCTGCAACTTTTGTTGCAGAAAGCTCAACATAGGGATAGTGATCTGGCGGCGGCGGCGGTGTTAGCTCACGTCTTAAAAGCTTTATATTTCAGAAGGTGGAAGACCTGGATGCTTCATACTTTGCATATAGATGCTTCATGTTATGAAGTTTCTGTCAGTCACATGTCCAATGTCCTTGACCTCATTTTCATGGTTCAGTGACCACTTGAAAAAAAAGTTCAAATTTTTTGTAATGTTGAATTCTCTCTTATTATAAGTAATAGGATAACTATATTTGGTATGTGCGTACCTTGCAAGGTCCTCATGTCTGTCAGACAGTTTTCACTTGACCTCAGCCTCATTTCATGGATCAGTGATCAAGGTTAACTTTTGGTGGTTAAGTCCATATCTCAGATACTATAAGCAATAGGGCTAGTATATTCGGTGTATGGAAGGACTGTAAGGTGTACATGTCCAACTGGCAGGTGTCATCTGACCTTGACCTCATTTTCATGGTTCAGTGGTTATAGTTAAATTTTTGTGTTTTGGTCTGTTTTTCTCATACTATATGCAATAGGTCTACTATATTTGTTGTATGGAATGATGGTAAGGAGTTCATGTCTAGCGGGCAGATGTCATCTGACCTTGACCTCATTTTCATGGTTCAGTGGTCAAAGTTAATTTTTTGAGTTTTGGTCTTTTTATCTAATACTGTATGCCATAGGTCAACTATATTTGGTGTATGGAAATATTTTATGATCTTTATGTCAGTCGCGCAGGTTTTATTTGACGGTGACCTCATTTTCACGGTTCATTGCACAGTGTTAAGTTTTTGTGTTTTGGTCTATTTTTCTTAAACTATAAGTAATGGGTCAACTATATATGTTGTATAGAAGCATTGTTAGCTGTACATGTCTGCCAGGCATGGTTCATCTGACCTTGACCTCATTTTCAAGGTTCATTGGTCTTTGTTTAGTTATCTTGGTTAATGTTAAAGTCATATGAAACGAGTGAGTGTTGAAAAATAATGTTTATCCAATTCTTGAATCAATGCATGTATAAATCATAAACTTAGTCCTCTGTGCACGATTTTATAATTTTTTTCGCAAATATATCATATAATCGTCAATTTTTTATTCTCTCTGTTTGTTATGATTTAACAAATATGGCTGCTCATTAAATGCCGTGTTTTAAAGCCGAGTGTTACCGATTGTCACCTTATAGTAAACAAATCACAAAAAGCATGGGTATTGAGCACGTGTTTAACATGTATAATCAGATATTTGTTTATTTCAATGACAGATCCATGCGTATTGCGATCACCGGATTTTTACGAGGAGGGTTACGCTCAGGTCACTATGCATACGGAAAATATGTCGGCGAATTGCTTCCTGGAAGCAAGCAATTAAAAATAAGTAAACTTCTTCTAAATGTGGACAAATTAAAGAATTTTCCTCAGAAAAAAGTATATGTACATAAGTTGTATAATGAAAACTATCCATTTAGTTATAAAAAACATATGCATATGTTTTTTTTTAATTTGAGGTTTCTTATGACTTTAAGTTTATGAGACAGTTGTAATAAAACTAAGCTTTATACTTAGGACTATCAACATAATATCAATGATTAGTATAGAAGGCGAGACATTTCAGCGTGTGCACTCTTGTTGACTTTGAATGTGTTTTTTGATTTTCACAATTGCATTTTACTATCAAAATTACATGAAGGTGAGACAATTTATATCTGTGTGTATGGTGTATTTCTATTTAAGGGCATATCCAACAGTTTATTTTTGACGGTGAGAATTTTTTCCCTTGAAGATATTTCATTCTTCAATTGACAGAGAATCAAATTTTGCCAAAAAAAATATTAGTCGTCGATTATTTTTTTTCACAAAATACTGCTGAAAATTGAACATTTTTGCAATTTTGGAGTAAAAAAAGTTTTTTATTTAAAAACATTAAATATGATTTTTTAATTAACATATACTTATATAATGGGGCTCAAATTAAAGCAAAATAATTCAAGATGGTGAGAAAAATCTAACTTTACCATTTAAAGCATTAATTCTTACTCAAATAAATCCAAAAACGTTATGATGGACCCAAACAACGGCAAGAAATGAACATTTGAAATGCACATTTTTAATTTATTAAAATATTTCTAACGGTGTCGATTTGGCCAAAGTAAGATATGTTATTCTTTGAAAAAAATGGAACGTCTTAATAACGTTTTGAAAAATATTTGTCACCGTACTCGTTTTTGAGAAAAATCGAGAAATATGATATTGTTTACTAAATCCCTTCCGTAAGCCTCACAAATTGCGCCAAAAATTAAGACGTTTCAAAAAATAACGTTATATTTGCCTGCTATTTTTTCAAAGGCAGTGCAAGGCCGTAACTACCCTTGAGGCAAGTGAGGCAATTAAGTGAGGCAATTGCCTCACTAAGATTTCGACACTGATTATTTTTTTTATACATATATATAAATATAATAGTCATTTGTTGTTCTGTCTCAACCTTAATTGCTATAACTTGTCATTCCTTTTAAACTATTCTTTCTGGATATAACTCAGCATCTCAACGGGTGATGTTTCTCGATTACACTTTAACCTAGTAACGATAATCATCATGGATCTATAGTTAAAAACAGGCTCTTGCAGAAAAAGGAAAAGCGACACTGAAGGTAAAGAAGGAATAATTCTAGTAAACTAGTTTTTTTTGTGAACAGAGTCTGAGTATTGCATATAACTTCATTAGAACAATCCAAAAACGATAAGTAGACTGACAAATCAAGTACTGGTCTTCGGAAGGGGGCAGTCCTGTCTGCGTATTCATTTCTCCGTTTCACCAACTTTTGACAAATCAAGTACTGGCATCGCAAGGGGGCAGTCCTATCTGCGTATTCATTTCACGAACTTTAATCTTTCTCTTTACAGATAAATAAAATATAAATAATATAAAACATGAATGCATGGATTAGTTTTTACCCATGTTTCTTTAACCTTAAAAATTGAAAAAAAATATCCCATATTCCAATTTGATATTATTGAGGAATGGTAGAACCTTTAACACAGGATTTTGTCTTTACATATTCGGGACTACGGAATTTCGTTTCTTTATATTCGGGGTTTCGGAATCGGACACCTCCAACCCCTAACCCCTAATTCTGGAACTAAAATACCACCAACTATTTCCAGAAATAATTTGAAATTACGGAACTACATGTAAAAGTCAAAAACTCCATTCCAATTCCCCTGTACCCATATCATATATACTTACTCTATAAATAGAATCATATACATGTATGTTATCTCATTCTATCCCTAGTTTGTCTACTCTTTGTCAGCATAAAAGCGAGTTTAATATTTTGTAACTGCGACTGTATGATGGTGCTTACAGGAAAGCTTAATTCCCCTTTGCAAACAAAAGCTGCTACCGAATTGCTGATGGAGAAGGAATTGGAAGAAGACATTGATCATTGTGTTGATGATAATGTGCTACCTTTAGAAACACAGACTGCCCTGAAACGACTGAAAACTTGGAAAAGAGCATACATGAGTGGCGAGAGATTGTGCGGTCTTGCCATGCTCCATGTTCATCGCGATAAGATATCAGCAGACCAAATCATGATTCTGAAACGATTTGACTGAACCGGCCATAGAAAAATGTGGCAAACTCTATTGAATCGATGTTTGTTTTATGTTCTGACAGCAGACTCAAATCAGTGATATTTGGATGATTTATCTTACATATAAATTTGAATAAAGTTGTTAAAAATTTGGTGTTAGTAAAAGTCTTAAAATATGAAAACTTTATATAAAAAGTGTATAAATTCAAAACATTATCAAACTCTCTAAAAATGCCTAGAATGCAGGATTTTGCACCATTCATTTCATACCCTCCAAAAAAAATGTTCGCCTCGCTTTGCTCGGCTCAATTATTTTGCCTCACTAAAATAAGATGCCTCGACGGCAGACAAATGTATTTATACACTGCGACTTTGTTGGATAGTTGTCTCGATAGCACTCATATCTCATATCGCATATTCTTATTTATAATGAACTAGTATATGGACGAGATGACAATTCAGTTAGTTTTACAATGAAGTGTTTTTCTTACACTGATTTATATTACACCGTCTATAATTTCACATATTAACATTAATAAAGAGCTAGTGAAATTTTGCAACCAAACACTTGTCTAAAAACTCACTGACTCTATTTTATTTATTCATGTTGCAGTTTTGGGCTTTTTATTCTTTATAGTCTTCTAGCTTTAACAAAAATATGTATGTTGACTCATATTGTTTTGAATTATATATGTCGTTCCGTTGCTGTCGTATTAATGTATATACATTAAAAATCTTAGTCGAAATAAAAATGTCGTATATCCTATGCATAGTGTAGTGAGAGTTTCGATCATCTATACGTTTAAAAAAACCATCTAAATAGATAGTTCAAGGGATATCCGAACCTTGAATAAGATATCTTAACAAAAACAAATGTCACATGAATCTTCAAATAAGTCACATGGCTACATCTGTTGCGCCATTTTCAGTTGTAGATGTCATGAAAAAACCCTTTAATTTACAAACAGATAAGAAAGACAATAACTTGAGATAAATTCACCTAGAAGGCTGCATCAAATGTAACCACTAATGTAGACTACTATATAACTAAATGTATATTATTATTGATTATTCGAACAAATAAATTCAAAGAGACTGAAGATGCGGAAACGAAAATTCTAAAATTTTCGGTTAAAAATAAAATATAGATAATTTTTTTTTTACCAAAACTGGAAAACTGTTTAAAACAATTATCAGATGAGATCTTATGATTATGCAACTAATAAATTGATTGCTCCTGTGCTCCAGTGGCAAATATATCACGCATATTTACGACGAGGCGAAAGTTGATCTGAATAAATGATTGATACATTATTAAGATAAAGAGTTTGCTAGCGGTAAAACATATGCCGTACTAGAATAAAGTTGAGCTTTTACCCACCCCAATTTTGGATTATGATATTTCGATGGCTGTGCCCTATCCTATTATGGAACCGCTGGTTTTAAGAGGGGGTTGGTAATAAGTCAAGACTTACATCAAGACTTACACCGGTTTTTTTTTTGTTAGTTAAATTATATTTATTTCCTCATACATAAGTAAACACTAAAATCGTCAGATATTTTGTGCTTGTTTGTCAGTGTATATATTATAATGCTTTCCTATTTCATTTTTTTCTTTATTACGGTGTCGTTTTCCATTTAAAGAGCTTCTGAATATTAGCACTTCACCGCAAAGCTAGATGCCAGATGCAATGTTACATGTTAGTTTATGTCGTATTTTATTTTTCTCAAGAGACCAATTTTTTTAATCTATCTCAAGTCAAATCAAACTTTGAGTTTTCTATCCTGAATGACAAAATCTCGGATAAGTTTGATTAAGAATTAATTACAATTTGTGTTGCATTCTAATGAAAAAAATAAATTATTACGCATTTGTTCTCGTTGTTCTCTGCTGTACTGCATATTTGATATTGAAGATAATTTTAATAAAACGGAAACTTTAAAAGTGAGTATGGTCTATAATTATAAAGATAATTGCAGTTCTTTTATAATGGACCAAGAGGACAACATCTTTTAAGATTTGACTTCTATTTCTGTTAATATTCTGTATGAGTTTTCTGCCGATTCCCGCCGTGCCCTTTCCTTTGAGGAAAAAAACCGCCCTTGCCAGAATGCCATAGCCAATGGTGATTCCGTTATGACGTTGTTGAAACAACGTTAAATTACGGGAAACAATAGACGACGGTTACGTTTGTTATTACCTCCCCTGAAACTGTTGGATATGCCCTTAAGTGTATTTTATCATTGATAGTTTTCAAGATAATAGGCAAAATGCCAAATGCCAAAAGAGTGAGGAAAAAAATTGGAATTTTTTAAGTCTTTAGTTAAAATAATTATCTGTCAAAAACAAAAAAAAACAATAATTTTAATAGCAAACTTTTATTATATTTGATTGTTCAATGTTCTAGTCAATGTCTTCGTATATTATGATTTTAGAATGATAAGTATAAAACATGCCATGATTAACTAAAAGTATATTTTGATATTTTAGGAATCAAAATAATGGATCCCATTGAAATTAAGCCATTTAACGTTCATGGGCAATCCCTATTAGGTATCAACATTTGTTTTAAGATTATATGATTTTTCGTATGTTTACATGGCTGCTAATGTTTTATACAATTTTTGTTATGTTTTATGTTGATATATTGTATTTGATCAAATAAATAAATCTTCATTAACACAAAATATTTGTTGGTCAATGGGAACCATCTAGAACTGTTTCCTGCTATCATAACAATAAGATGTAAACTCAGATTGCCAATGAGACAAATTTTCATAGACTGAAAACAAAGATGTCAGCAATTATAGATCACTCTACAACCTTCAACAATGAGCAAAAAACCATTCTGTATAGAAAGCTATAGAAAGCTATATTGGGGTTCAATACGTTTTCAAGATTTCGTTCTGTCCTTACCTAAGACAGAGGTGTATCATCCAACTATATATTAAAACAAACTTAACCCCCATTTCAGAAGGTCTAGACTAGTCAAACGGGTACAAAAACATGTAACCAAAAGATGACAGATGCAAATGCCAGATAAGAGTTACTGAAAGCTAGATATAGGAAGATGTGGTGTGAGTGCCAATGAGACAACTCTCCATCCAAATAACAATTTATAAAAGTAAACCATTATAGGTCAATGTACAGCCTTCAACACGGAGCCTTGGCGCACACCGAACAAAAAGCTATAAAGGGCCCCAAAATTACTAGTGTAAAACCATTCAAACGGGAAAACCAACTGTCTAATCTATATAAAAAACGAGAAATGTTTTTATGAATTAATATGACTTTAAACTAACAAAAATACAAGTTCTTCCAGACTAAAATGTCAGTTAGCACACCTCCAAAGTATTTTGTGTGTTGGTGTATGAGGTTAACATCAGATGAATCCTGTCAGACAGACATGTACGACCTACAATTATTCCATTCATCCTAAAAGTGCAACCTATTGCTTATGGTAATGTATGAAAAGAGTTCAAAACACAAACCCTACTTAATGATCAATGAACCATAAAAATGAGGTCAAAGTCTGATGATACCTGCTATATGTACACATTAAAATCTGTGCATGCAGCAAATGTTATTGACTTACTGCATATAGTATTTGAAAAACAGACACAAGCATAAAAACTTAAAATTTAACAAATGAAAATGAGGTCAATGTCAGTTGATACCAGAACCCTGCCAGAAAGACATCGTAATCTTAAGATTATTCCATGAAGCAAATTAAGCTAGCTGTTCTATTGCTATTTAAAATATTTTAGAAACAGACCAAAACACACAAAATAACATTAACCTACAAACCATGGAAATGAGGTAAAAGTTAGGCCGTGTTCACATTGACCTAAACTCGGTGTTGTGTTATAGTGTAACTCACACATAAACTAATAATTTAAAAAACATAATTACGTTCCCATTGATAAAACTCAATGCTTCCATGTAGTTTAAATCATGTTTTGTCTACATGCAGTCGATAGTCGATGTAGGCCTTGTTTAGGTTAAGTGTACACAAAACTATGATTCATAACTTTAATTTCCCCATGTATATTTAAAAAAGAAACAATTTTTATATAAAATTGATACTTTTAACACTTATTAATAAAGTTCTTTACAGAAATATTTGTCTTAATATTTATTTGTTATAAAACACTTTACGTTGCATTATTAACCCATAATCAAGACAGCCATCATCATTTCCGAACACATAGAATGAAATTCAAAACAGTGTGGCTGTGGCCATTGATTGACACGTTAAATTCATCCATTGACTAGGTCAATTTACGTGAACGTTTGTCTGTAACGACCACTGTTCACGACGTACTTACGATAGACATTTAAACTGTTGGGTAACCAAAGGTTTCTTAACGCCTTTAATTATAAAATAATTCGAAAAATTAATCAGGAATAACCTTTATGTTTTGATTTATATAATTGATATAAATCAAAACATCGTGTTATTTCTGATTAATTTTTCGAATTTCTTTATTAAGGTGTTGAGAACCTTTGGTAACCCCATAGTTTAAATGTCTTTAAAAAGTACATAGTGAGCAGTGGTCGTTACATACAAACGTTCACCTTAATTGTCCCAGTCAATGGATGAATTTAATGTGTCAATCAATGGCCACAGCCACACTGTTTTGAATTTCATTCTAATTCATTTGAAAAGGTCTCCACGAATCGATTGGACGTACACACTGACAGACATATTTGCCACTGGTCTTTATACTCAAACAACGATTCACTCATAAAAGGGTGAGGTTAATTGTGTGTAGTATATCAGATCCTTTAAAATACAATTAGAAATAAAAAAAAAAAAAAAAAAAAAAAAAAAAAAAAAAAACATCACTCCCTCCCTTTGCCAAATAGTCCTTGGATAAAACATACCATTTGAAACAAATAGAAAATATAGAAATGTAGTGATCCTTAAGATCGCAAATCTTTTTCTTCGTCTGTAAGCACGCTGATTGCGAGCCTACGTTTTTAATGCGTAATCGACTGAGACATCTTTTAACAACTGCAAATCATTCAAAATGACTTTCCAAAAGGAGCAACCACTTTTATTTACTGTGTTCTGAGTCAGAATGTTTTCTCTGACGAAAGTTTATAATTAGTTTTTTATTCGATGTTACCAATTCAATATTTAACACTATAATGTATGGGAAAACTTTGGATTCAGAATATTTGTTCTTTCTAATCATCTGAATGACGCGATTTTTTTAATCAAATTGTGGTAAAATATATCCCCCCCCTTTTTTTTAGAGTCAAATGGTCGTTCCCTAACTGCTAGAAAAGTTGTTCGAAAATTTGAATTCGGTTCTACGTAATGAACATTTAAATGACATAATAGTTTGCAAGTGTGAACAAATCTTATGTGCAGGTAGCTAAGTTGCATGTATACCTCTTCCAATCATTCTATACCTCACATATAGTTGACCTACTGCTTATAGTCGATGCTCTGCATTTACGTCGATCTGCAGTTTTCACTTGCGCTGATTTTTTTCTAATAAACATACATTTATTTTGCAGAGCCTTTCTACTTGTTCTCGACGTCAGACAATCGACTAGTTTTCATGTTCTGGGTTTTTTTTTTTTTTTTGCTCACTATTATTTGAATTCAGACTGTTTTTGGATCCGTCGTCAACTATTTTTAAGGTTTTTCACGATTAACATTTTTCAACGGTCCCTTACTGTATTGTTCGGCGTCTATCTTAAATCTCTTGTATTTTTGTGCCGTTCCTTGCCAGAATTTTCGGGATTTGGGGGGAGGTAGACCTAGGTTAAGGGAAATAACTCTTAAAATCATCAGTACGTTTGTGTCAGCCATTTTCATAAATATGTTCTAAGCTTCTAGGATACATAGATTTTTTCCAATCTGTTTCAGATAAATGCTTAAAATTCATAGACGAAACTTGACTTTTACAAACGCACAACTGATTAATAAAGTTATCTCCCTGAACCAAGGTCTACCCTCTTAAAATGTTAAATCTTAAAGTTTGATGGCATACTAATTCTGCTGGTAAAAAGATTCCTGTTCGTTTTGTTTTTCCATATAGATTAGAATCTTAATGGTATATTTTATTTATACATCTTGTAATTGCATTTCTGTTCGTTCAGTTTTTCTACCTCGATTTGAAAAGACAATTTAAAGACTTCAATGTTTTAAACATATCAAATCGCCTTCTCTGATTTCAAATAGATTGATAATCACAAAAGGCTTAATGAAGTCAGATGCCGTTTTAATTGTTGGTTTTTACATCATGGCTTTTATTATCAATTCAAAGTGGTATTAACAGAAATTACAAATCGGCTTTCACTAATAGATCGTTCAATGACAAATTAAAGAATAAAAACGTGCAATTTAAACAAATTAAACTTTTTGAACTGCATACATAACGATTCTCTTTTGCTTTGAATTTGCGTCGTGTATATACACCAAGGAAACAACAATATCTGAGTTTATATTTTTCTATTTTGTTTTAGGTTACAACAGAAAAGGACTATCAGCACTTTTCGCAAAATGGATGGGAATAAAATTGCTCGTATCGACTGTATCAAAATGTTCATTGACCCAAATATATCTTGAGTGGAGAGCAATGTTTTGAGCATTGTCAGTGTAAAAAAGGCAGCTTTACTTTAAGTCTGGTAGATGTAAATGTAGAAGACTGAAAGTTTTGTACAATAAAAATGTCACATGTCTCTTTCTTGTTTCAACTTGTAAAAAAAACTTGTTAAAAAAAATTACGAAATTGTAGTATTTTATGCATGCTGTAAATAATGCTACTTCTTTTTGTTTTTGATTATTGTTCTTTGATTATTTATAAATGTCAATCTTGCATGTATACTCTGCCTTAATATATTAATTTCAAATTTTGTACAGGTTAACACATTTTTAAATCAATATTTTGTACATGTTACAACATGTACAAGGTACTTTTGTACATGTTATAATTTGTATTTTAGCATTGTACAAATTATGATATGTACAATATTTTTGTAATGTTATATCCTGTATAAAATTGTAACTTGTACACGACATATATCGTACCTCCTATACATTTACAGGAATATGATTGGTTAAAAGAATCCGCGTGGTAACCGTGTATATTTGATATTAGGTTAGTATCGAGGCGGGGCTTATCTCATACACGGTTAGTAGTGGAGTTCCGTCCCTTTATATTCCAAATGAGGTAAGAAGGGGCAGGGCTTATTTCATACACGGTTAGTAATGGTGTTATGTCCCTTTATAAAAAACAAAACGGTACTGAGAAAAAATCTTAAAAGTTCCAACAGACGAAGAAATTAATGATTAAGATTGAAATAAATTCATAAAACACATTTAAACCTTACAAGTCGTTATTGTTGGCATCTGTTTTTGTAGTATCAATGGAAGTATTTTTTTTTAATGCTAACAGTATTGAAGACTTGCTCAATTTGAGAACCATGCACTAGTCTAAATTTCACATGTTCAGATAGTCGGTAAGATAAATTCGTTACATAGTGCGCTAGTGACGTAATACGGTATATATGGGGTCAGTAAATTCCATATGGGAATTCGAGCTTCGCTCTCACCCCATATGGAATTTCCTGACCCCATATATATGTATTAGGTCACTAGCACACTATGTAACTAATATTGCATGAAATTGATGGTAAATAGCAACAATATTAAGTTATTTGAAGAATTTTTATGTTCGTATAATACAGATTTCTTTTTTAAAAGCAAAAATAATTCAAATTTATATAAAACACAAACTTGGGATAACCTAATATTACCTAATAATAATCCTTATTGCAAAATTACACCCATAAGGGTCAAGCAATACCAACAAACAATTATACATTTTAAATACAATGCAATACTATAGTATTAATGAATGGTTGTTTTTATAATGGCTCTGTTATATGTCCAAGGTCTGTAATAATGGTCGAGGAAGTCTGTAATGGCCCGCTGCAACGCCGAGGGCTATTACAGACATCCGAGGCCATTATTACTGACTAAAGCATTATGGTGCCACAGTATCCTAGAAAGAGCATTTTTATTTTGACTTTCTTTGCATTTTATTGAAGGGTGTGTCACTTCAATATAGCGTGATATGGATTGGCCTCTGGAATATGCATGAATTTTTTATTGACGTTTTGTTCACTCAGCCTTAATTTTTGTGTCTGTTCGAAGAAGCACGTTCTCAATTCCGACTGAAAGTGTCTTTTTAATACAACACAGGGTACATATAACGTGTTCTCGTTCTCTTATGAACATATATTTGTCACTGGACGTTAAACCCTAATTCGTCAGTATCATCCAATTGGTTCTTTTCTTCTATTACTTAATCATATGTTGTTTACAAATCACTCCAAAGAAGTAAACGGAAAGGAGCGAATGCAGCTACATTTGGATATTTTAAGTTTCAATTCATTTTATTACGTTTAGTTCCTTTCTTCATAAGTGCAGAGGAGAACTACAGTTGTCTATGGTGGCAGGTGAAGTCCATTCGCGTTTTCGCTTTTCATATTCTATAGGGCGAAAACGCAAAAACGTGACATCGCGAAGTAGAAAAGGCGAAAACGCGAAAATGCGAAATCGCGAAGTCGAAAACGCGAATACGCGAAGTCGAAAAACGCGAAATTGCGAAGTAGAAAACGCGAAATGGCATTAACCTGCAACCATAGTTGTCCGCATGTAAACTTCTAGAATTTGTCACCAATATAAGTACATCGCAATCCGCGGTTACTGTATCAACAGCCATCGGTGTTTCATGTGTGTATTCTTAAACAAGTATTATTTTTCTCTCGTTTTTAGCAATGTATCACTATCTACTGTCCTTATCTATTATTCTATATTCTGCGTTACCATCCAGATTCTCGTGTATACCATAAGGGTCTGCATTGGGGGTATTGTTTATTTCTGTATTCTTTAAATTGTTATGTCATTTTTCTACATTTTATTTATCTTACTCATCATTTTTTCTTTATTTTTCATATTTTGTCATCCCAATATATTTTACTTACTGATGTTTAGTTACATTACGACATTTATCTCTGATTTATATACTGGTTACCAATGTAGATGACAAATTTGTGTCATTCATGACAATTAAACAGAATCAACATATGATATATGCGATCATTCTTGAATGAAATTCATAATACTTTAATATTACACTTTTTGAAACCAATTTTTATCAATTTTCAAGTTCATGTGTTGTTTCCGTATATGTTATGTTTCATTGCTCATGTGTTGTTTTCGTATATTTTAGCCGCTCGTCTTGAGCCTACCCATTTGATCCGATAACACCCCATATAGCAATAAAATTATACTTTTATTGCCATTCATAACTCTTAACAGACCAATTAACAGACCGGGTTTTATACATCCGACCCATTAACAGACCATGTTTTAAATAAAGATTGATTTACGTCACCAAAATACAAATTTTCGTGTAGATTTTCCACACAATGATATCAATATGGTTAACAAACATAATGCCTTTCTTTTTTCGATGTTCAAAATACTGAATGCAAATAAATTTAACCAATGTGTCATTTTGTGTACATTTTATGTGTGTAAAATGTGTATAAATTTATTGATGAGTAACCCCGCCTTTTCATTTTATAGATCGTACATCGAAGCTAGAAAAATAATAATTACACCACTGAATTCAGTACATTGAATTGTTTTGTTAGACATGAATACTTTTTATGAGGAAAATATATTTAGAAAGCAATAAAATGAAACATGCTGAACTTTCAATGATTTTCTCGATAACACCTGATTAACAGACTTTAGCCAACCCGATTAACAGACCAACCGCCGATATAGCCGCATACTATAGTACTCAATACAGATTGACCGACCAATCTTTCGGTTAGCCGAGTGTCGTCCGTGGTGTTATGGTTATACGATAACAATAACATGAAACTATGCATTCTAAAGTAAACATTTAAATACGAACTTTAAATCCATAAACCCATGACGTCACTTGGCCTTATCAGAGAAAACACTGAATGGATTTAAAGTTCGTATTTTAAAATGTTTTCTTTGAAATTACTTCTACCCGACACTCAGTAACCATAATAGCCGGGAAGTAAAATAGTCAGACAGAATGGCGTTTTTTCAATCTTTTATGAGTTTATTTAAACTAGGACAGGCTCCTGCTACATGTAACATTTGTGAAGAAGAAACTATTAAACGAGGACAGGCTCCTGCTACATGTAACTTTTGTGAAGAAGAAACTAAAATTAAATGGAAATGCACAAACTGTGATGTTCTTATGTGTGCTCAGTGCAAGGACAGAATTCATGCTAAATTGAAAAATAGTAAAGACCACATTGTTCTAGATATCAAAGAAATTGGAATTTATCGTGGTGAACCGGATTTTAACGTTTTGAAATGCGATATACATAGTGTACAATCTTGTGTTATGTTTTGCGCGTCGTGCGATACGTTGGTCTGCGCATTGTGTATTGGAAATACACACAATGGCCATGTTTTGGTTGAAATAAGTAAAGGTTTTAATATCCGAAAGGAAAAATTCAAGTCCGGTCAAAAGAAAATAGAAGACAAAATAGGAAACTTGATAAAAATAAAAAACGAAATGACGGATGTTAACATGAAGGACAGTGCAAAATACAAAGATTTGATACAAGGAATAGAAGCTCAAAATGTTAAGGTAAAGAATGCAGCCGACAAATATACAGATCATTTGAAATCTGAATTAAATAAAAAATGGAGAGCTTTACAGACGGAGGAGATTGAAAAGTTAGAGAAAGTTATTGTTAGTTTACAAGGACTTCTTAGTTCAAATGTTGAAGATATCGTCCTGTCCAATGATGTTGAAAAATTATATTCATCGAAAGTTTTAAACTGTCCTGTGCCTTGAACATAGTTGAAACTAATCTCGGTAGCATATCGTTTCTCTCAGGACAAATATCACCGAATATCATGGGATCGTTGCAAGTTGTGTCTAATGCAGTCGATGTACGTGTCGTTCAACAATTCCAAACTGACATTTCTAAAGTGGTATATCTATCTTTATGTCCCGACAATTCTCTGTGGATAAGTGACCAAGACGTGTTACAGAAAGTAAAACCAGTAGAACGTAAACTGACAGTAGAATCAACATTTAACATTAAAGTCTATGGATTAGCTGTTACTCCGACTGGGGACCTGCTTCTGGTACCGGATGGATCAATACTGAAACAGATCAGTGGTAAAACAGGAGAACTTACTGATTCCATATACAATATGTCACCGTTAGATCCCATTTCCATACATGTCACCAAGGACGGTAAGGTCATAGTGGCAGCTAAAAGTGGAGGATCACTATGGCCTGCAACGGGCAGACGAGTAATCTTTGTGATGAACCAAAAAGGAGAACATGAAACTATCTATGAACATGATAAAAACAACATCCGATTATTCATATATCCTCTCCGTATAACGAGTACAGATAACGGGAATATCTGTTTAGTGGATCAGTTATCTAAGGAATATAGAGGTAGAGTTGTGGTGCTTAATAGAGACGGAGATATCCTACAGATCTACAGCGGTCATGATGAGATCAATAATGAGGACAACCTGTTCCAACCAGTGAATATTGTTACTACACCGTCTGACAATATTATTGTGGCACAATTAAACAATCATATTTTTCACATACTGAATAACTGTGGACATCTCATTATGCATTATAACGTCGGCGATGCAGGAATATCAAGTGCATATTCCCTTTGCTTCACAAGGAACGAGGAACAATTGTATATCGGATGTACGACCTCTGTCGGAAGTTCAGAAAAGGCAAAGTTATATGAAGTGCATATTTCTGGTTGTTAGGCTTACAATGAATGAATAAATATAAATATACTTTTGTTTTCTTTTTTAATCTTTATTGTTTTCTTTTTAATTTAAATAATCAAACCTCATTTTTTTGTGCACATTTTATTTTTCTCAACAAAATGCCTTAGTGTAGATATTCAATAATGGATAGTGAAATATGTTTTTAGTCGGAGCATTTTATTTATAATCGGACTTAAGGGGGCTCGCGGGTCTAAATCATTTTTTTTAAATGTAGGATTATGGTATATTTTCTATAAATATATTTTTCTGCTAGACAATCATTCAATACACAAATTATAATTGAATTACTGTTTATAGTACAGAAGAAAAAACCCTAAAAAAAACAAACTAAGCATGCATTGACCAATGAACCATTGAAATGAGGTCAAGGTCAGATGAAACATGGCATGTATACCTCTTCTAATCATTCCATACCTCACATATAATTGACCTACTGCTTATAGTCGTCTTTCTGCTTTTCACTTGCGCCGATTATTTTGCTAATTAAGATAAATTTATTTTGCAGAGCCTTTCTTCTTGGTCTGGACGTCAGACAATCGACTTGTTTTCATGTTCTGTGTGGTTTTTTTTTTTTTTGCTCACTATTATTTGAAATCAGACTGTTTTTGGATCCGTCATCAACTATTTTAAAGGTTTTTCACGATGTACATTTTCAACGGTCCCTTACTGTTGTTCGGCGTTTATCTTAAATCTCTTGTATTTTTGTGCTTTCCTTGCCAGAATTTACCGGATTTTTCTTGTGACTTTGAAATGCCGCGTTTCCTAAGTTTACTCTTTTTTTGTTCGGTAATGTTTTCAGTTAATATGCGTTGCAAATTCTTAAAAATGGAACATTTAAAATTTGATGGCATATTAATTCTGTTTGAAATAAGATTCCTGTTCGTTTTGTTTTTCCATATAGATTAGAATCTTAATGGTATATTAATACTTCTTGTAATAGCATTTCTGTTCGTACAGTTTTTCTACCTCGATTTGAAAAGACAATTTAAAGACTTCCAATGGTTTAAACATATCAAATCGCCTTCTTTGATTTCAAATAGATTGATAATCACAAAAGGCTTAATGAAGTCAGATGCCGTTTTAATTGTTGGTTACAGAGATTTTACATCATGGCTTTTATTATCAATTCAAAGTGGTATTAACAGAAATTACAAATCGGCTTTCATTAATAGATCGTTCAATGACAAATTAAAGAATAAAAACGTGCAATTTAAACAAATTAAACTGGCTGAACTGTATCATAACGATTCTTTTTTGCTTTGAATTTGCTTCGTGTACACCAAGGAACAGCAGCAATATCTGAGATTATATTTTTCTATTTTTTTTAGGTTACAACAGAAAAGGACTAACAGCACTTTTCGCAAAATGGATGGGAATAAAATTGCTCGTGTCGACTGTATCAAAATGTTCATTGACCCAAATATATCTTCAGTGAAGAGCACGATATTGTGCATTGTCAGTGTAAGAAAGGCAGCTTTACTTTAAGTCTGGTAGAATGATGTAAATGTAGAAGAATAAAAGTTTTGTACAATAAAAATGTCACATGTCTCTTTCTTGTTTCAACAAGTTAAAAAAAACTTGTTCAAAAAAATTATGAAATTGTAGTATTTTAGGCATGCTGTAAATAATGCTACTTCTTTTTGTTTTTGATTATTGTTCTTTATTAGTTATTATTATTATAAATGTCAATCTTGCATGTATATTTCTGCCTTATTATTAATTTCAAATTTTGTACAGGTTAACATCTTTTTAAAGCAATATTTTGTACATGTTACAATTCCACATGTACAAGGTAATTTTGCGCATGTTATAATTTATTTTAGCATTGTACAAATTATGATATGTACAATATTTTTGTACATGTTATAACCTGTACAAAATTGTAACTTGTACACGACATATATATACTTGCCTGAAATTGATGGTAAATAGTAATTATAAGTTATTTGTAGAATTTTTATGTTCGTATAATACACATTTTTTTTAAATAAAAAATAATTGAAATTTATATAAAACACAAAGTTTGGATAAGAATCGA
The DNA here is from genome assembly GCA_019925275.1 of Mytilus edulis. Taxonomy (NCBI): domain Eukaryota; kingdom Metazoa; phylum Mollusca; class Bivalvia; order Mytilida; family Mytilidae; genus Mytilus; species Mytilus edulis. The sequence continues at coordinate 19,070,104 of CM034356.1, read as the reverse complement.
TTACCTATTAATAATCTTTATTGCAAAATTACACCCATAAGGGTCAAGCAATACCAACAAACAAATATACATTTCAAATACAATACAATACAATGAAATACAATACAATATAACAGAACATATTTAAAGATATTGATGAACACAATCATGAGCTTGTCTGACACGGGTCTGACCCCCTCATGCAGTTCTAAAGACTGCTTAATGAAGACTCCAATATGACAAACAATTCAGGGATGGGGTTTAGGATGTGTTTTAGTTTATCAAATGCATCAAGATGTTGAAATAATGGTACATAGTCTTTTAGATAAGCAAATAATTTAGAAAGCAATGATATGTTAATGTCACAATACAACAAAAAATGAAATTCGTCATCTAGGACCCACATTTTTTACATACTCTTTGTGCTCTTGGAATGTTTCTATACCTTCCCAATTCAATGCCTATGGAATGATCACTAATCTATGTTTTGAGAGTAACTGCCTATGTAAAAAATTATTACAATTTAAATATTCCTTTAATAGACTGACAATCAGTTTTTAATTTCCCATAAAGACAAAAATTGGATGAGGACTCCAATTTTGAAAGTTTATTAAAAGTAGTTTTTTCATATTCCTCTGAATCACACTTTTCAATATTACATTTTAACACGCATTTTGATTGTTTAAAAGGTACATTAATATTAGAGTAATTTTCTGGGTTTATTTTCATATTTTAAAAAAATATATCTGCTTATGAGTAGCAAGAATAACTTCCTGCGGAATGTAAATTTATGTTTGTTTGTAGAGATTTTTAACTGATATTTTCTGTTTCTATTTTAGCAAGCGGCATAAAGTCAAAAAAGGCTCAAAGTAAGAATAATTAATCTGGGATGATGACATTTTTTTGTGTACTATAAGCCTTGTAAACTATCATGCATAAATTAAAAGCAGCGTTCTAGGACTTTTTGTGGGAACAAAATTCCATTTTTACCTATGTTTTGAGAGTAACTGCCTATGTATAAAATTATTACGATTTAAATATTCCTTTAATAGACTGACAATTAGTTTTTAATTTCCCATAAAGACAAAGTTTGGATGAGGAATCCAATTTTGAAAGTTTATTTAAAGTAGTTTTTTCATATTCCTCTGAAACACACTTTTCAATATTACATTTTAACACGCATTTTGATTGTTTAAAAGGTACATTAATATTAGAGTAATTTTCTGGGTTTATTTTCATATTTAAAAAAAATTATATCTGCTTATGAGTAGCAAGAATAACTTCCTGCGGAATGTAAATTTATGTTTGTTTGTAGAGATTTTTAACTGATATTTTCTGTTTCTATTTTAGCAAGCGGCATAAAGTCAAAAAAAGGCTCAAAGTAAGAATAATTAATCTGGGATGATGACATTTTTTTGTGTACTATAAGCCTTGTAAACTATCATGCATAAATTAAAAGCAGCGTTCTAGGACTTTTTGTGAGAACAAAATTCCATTTTTACCTCAGGGTTGCTAGTCGAGCTTAAACTTTATTATTTTTCTGTACATTATTATTTGTAAATCAAATATTCATTTTCATCCCATATTGATATTAGACAAGTTTATTTTTAAAGTTCTAAACAGGTCGAAATATTTCTGACACGTACCTTTGGTGTACATGTGTTATGGTTATACGACAACAATAACATGAAACTATGCATTCTAAAGTAAACATTTAAATACGAACTTTAAATCCATAAACCCGTGACGTCACTTGGTCTTATCAGAGAAAATACTGAATGGATTTAAAGTTCGTATTTAGATCTTTTCTTTAGAATACACATGTTCTTACTTCTACCCGACACTCAGTAACCGTAATAGCCGGGAAGTAAAATAGTCAGACATATTGACTTTTAGACCAGAATGGCGTTTTCTCAATTTTTTATGAGTTTATTTCAACGAGGACAGGCTCCTGCTACATGTATAATTTGTGAAGACGAAAATTTTAAACGAGGGTAGGCTCCTGCTACATGTAACTTTTGTGAAGAAGAAACTAAAATTAAATGGAAATGCACAAACTGTGACGTTCTTATGTGTGCTAAATGCAAGGACAAAATTCATGCTAAATTAAAAAATAGTAAAGACCACAATGTTATAGATATCAAAGAAATTGGAATTTATCGTGGTGAACCGGATTTTAACGTTTTGAAATGCGATATACATAGTGGACAATCTTGTGTTATGTTTTGCGCGTCGTGCGATACGTTGGTCTGCGCATTGTGTATTGGAAATTCACACAATGGCCATGTTTTGGTTGAAATAAGTAAAGGTTTTAATATCCGAAAGGAAAAATTCAAGTCCGGTCAAAAGAAAATAGAAGACAAAATAGGAAACTTGATAAAAATAAAAAACGAAATGACGGATGTTAACATGAAGGACAGTGCAAAATACAAAGATTTGATACAAGGAATAGAAGCTCAAAATGTCAAGGTAAAGAATGCAGCCGACAAATATACAGATCATTTGAAATCTGAATTAAATAAAAAATGGAGAGCTTTACAGACGGAGGAGATTGAAAAGTTAGAGAAAGTTATTGTTAGTTTACAGGGACTTCTTAGTTCAAATGTTGAAGATATCGTCCTGTCCAATGATGTTGAAAAATTATTCATCGAAAGTTCTAAACTGTTCTGTGCCTTGAACATAGCTGAAACTAATCTCGGTAGCATATCGTTTCTCTCAGGACAAATATCACCGAATATCATGGGATCGTTGCAAGTTGTGTCTAATGCAGTCGATGAACGTATCGTTCAACAATTCCAAACTGACATTTCTAAAGTGGTATATCTATCTTTATGTCCCGACAATTCTCTGTGGATAAGTGACCAAGACGTGATACAGAAAGTGAAACCAGTAGAACGTAAACTGACAGTAGAATCAACATTTAACATTAAAGTCTATGGATTAGCTGTTACTCCGACTGGGGACCTGCTTCTGGTACCGGATGGATCAGTACTGAAACAGATCAGTGGTAAAACAGGAGAACTTACTGATTCCATATACAATATGTCACCGTTAGATCCCATTTCCATACATGTGACCAAGGACGGTAAGGTCATAGTGGCAGCTAAGAGTGGAGGATCTGCATGGCCTGCAACGGGCAGACGAGTAATATTTGTGATGAACCAAAAAGGAGAACTTGAAACTATCTATGAACATGATAAAAACAACATCCGATTATTCATATGTCCTCTCAGTATAACGAGTACAGATAACGGGAATATCTGTTTAGTGGATCAGTTATCTAAGGAATTTAGAGGTAGAGTTGTGGTGCTTAATAGAGACGGAGATATCCTACAGATCTACAGCGGTCATGATGAGATCAATAATGAGGACAACCCGTTCCAACCAGTGAATATTGTTACTACACCGTCTGACAATATTATTGTGGCACAATTAAACAATCATATTTTTCACATACTGAATAACTGTGGACATCTCATTATGCATTATAACGTCGGCGATGCAGGAATATCAAGTGCATATTCCCTTTGCTTCACAAGGAACGAGGAATAATTGTATATCGGATGTACGACTTCTGTCGAAAGTTCAAAAGAGTCAACGTTATATAAAGTGCATATTTCTGGTTGTTAGACTAACAATGAATGAATAAATATAAATATACTTTTGTTTTCTTTTTTAATCTTTATTGTTTTCTTTTTAATTTAAATAATCAAACCTCATTTTTTTGTGCACATTTTATTTTTCTCAACAAAATGCCAGAGTGTAAATATTCAATAATGGACAGTGAAATATGTTTTAAATCGGAGCATTTTATTTATAATCGGACTTAAGGGGGCTCGCGGGTCTAAATCATTTTTTTTTAAATGTTGGATTTCGCTATATTTTCTATAAATATATTTTTCTGCTAGACAATCATTCAATACACTAATTATAATTTAATTACTGTTTATAGTACAGAAGAAAAAAAAAAAAAAAAAAAAAAAACTAAGCATGCATTGACCAATGACCCATTGAAATGAGGTCAAGGTCAGATGAAACATGGCCTGTATACCTCTTCCAATCATTCCATACCTCACATATAGTTGACCTACTGCTCATAGTCGTCGTTCTGCTTTTCACTTGCGCCGATTTTTTTGCTAATAAACATAAATTTATTTTGCAGAGCCTTTCTTCTTGGTCTAGACGTCAGACAATCGACTTGTTTTCATGGTCTGTGTTTTTTTTTTTTTTTACTCACCATTATTTGAATTCAGACTGTTTTTGGATCCGTCGTCAACTATTTATATGGTTTTTCACGATGTACATTTTACAACGGTCCCTTACTGTATTGTTCGGCGTTTATCTTAAATCTCTTGTATTTTTGTGCGTTCCTTGCCAGAATTTACCGGATTTTTCTTGTGACTTTGAAATGCCGCGTTTCCTAAGTTTACCTTTTTTTTGTTCGGTAATGTTTCCAGTTAATATGCGTTGCAAATTCTTAAAAATGGAACATTTAAAATTTGATGGCATATTAATTCTGTTTGAAATAAGATTCCTGTTCGTTTTGTTTTTCCATATAGATTAGAATCTTAATGGTATATTAATACTTCTTGTAATAGCATTTCTGTTCGTACAGTTTTTCTAACTCGATTTGAAAAGACTTCAATGGATTATACATATCAAATCGCCTTCTCTGATTTCAAATAGATTGATAATCACAAAAGGCTTAATGAAGTCAGATGCCGTTTTAATTGTTGGTTACAGAGATTTTACATCATGGCTTTATTATCAATTCAAAGTGGTACAAAACAGAAATTACAAATGATCGGCTTTCACTAATAGATCGTTCAATGACAAATTGCAGAATAAAAACGTGCAATGTAAACAAATTAAACTTTTTGAACTGTATACATAACGATTCTCTTTTGCTTTGAATTTGCTTCGTGTATATACATCAAGGAAACAACAATATCTGAGTTTATTTTTTGTTATTTTAGGAGGTAAAGAACTAACAGGAATTTTCAAATAAAAATTATCGTACATTGTATTTAAATGCTCATGACTAACCTGACTAATCCTTTCAACCGCAAAATAAAGATTATTATAACATGTTTTTCCAGCTTTTTATGATTTTTAGCATAAAATTGTCCAAATTTTTGTTCGCCTCATCGTTACATGTAATTCGGTTTATGGAATTACACCCTCTTTCAAAAATCCTATAGGTCCACTCCTACTTACTATAAAAAGAAGATGTGGTATAATTGCCCATGAGACAATCCCCCAAACAAGACAAACATGAATATCACTAATGGAAAGCTGAATACTAAAATTTATGATAAAAAGGATGATTTTTCATTTCCTATCGTTAATTATCCGTTTTTAGATGGTGACGTTCCCTTGTCACCATCTTACGGTGTTTATATATCTCAACTTGTACGATTCGCTCGTGTATGTAACAATGTTTTAGATTTTAACGAGAGAAATTTATGTATTACTGAAAAATTATTACACCCGGGTTTTCGATATCACAAACTAGTCAAAACATTTACTAAATTTTATCATCGGTATAAAGACATCATTCGTAAATATAGCTCAACATGCAGACTTATAACACGTTCAGGTATTTCACATCCAATTTTTTATGGAAATATTCTTTATAAAGCACAAAGGTGTCATTATTCACCTCAGAAACTTACAAAACCTTTGAATAGACTTATTAAGAAGGGATATAATTACGATACTGTTGACAAGTCATTAAAGATTGCATATTTTGGCGTTAATATTGAGTCACTGATAAGGTCTTTGCATCGGAACTAAACACATTTATTCTAAAAACAGTTGTTGGCATGACACGGGTTATGTTCTTCTCATATATGTTATGATGGTATGAACCTAAACCCATAACGGGAAGGATTGTGCCTGATGTTCATATGATGAAATCATAATCTTTCAGTCAGTTTAATTGAAGTCTGGAGCTGGCATGTCAGTTAACTGCTAGTAGTCTGTTGTTATTTATGTATTATTGTCATTTTGTTTATTTTCTTTGGTTACATCTTCTGACATCAGACTCGGACTTCTCTTGAACTGAATTTTAATGCGCGTATTGTAATGTGTTTACTTTTCTACATTGGTTAGAGGTATAGGGGGAGGGTTGAGATCTCACAAACATGTTTAACCCCGCCGCATTTTTGCGCCTGTCCCAAGTCAGGAGCCTCTGGCCTTTGTTAGTCTTGTATTATTTTAATTTTAGTTTCTTCTGTACAGTTTGGAAATTAGTATGGCGTTCATTATCACTGGACTAGTATATATTTGTTTAGGGGCCAGCTGAAGGACGCCTCCGGGTGCGGGAATTTCTCGCTACATTGAAGACCTGTTGGTAACCCTCTGCTGTTGTTTTTCATTTGGTCGGGTTGTTGTCTCTTTGACACATTCCCCATTTCCATTCTCAATTTTATATAAGTTATCAACGTAAGGTCACCGTACCGGCGGTCTTTAACAATGAGCCTTTGCTCATTGTTGAAGGCCGTACGGTGACCTGAAGTTGGTAATGTTTGTGTCATTCTCTTGTGGAGAGTTGTATCATTGGCAATCATACCGCATCTTCTTTTTTTGTATTTTTAATTAAGAACGAATTATAACAAAGCCTAGGAAATCTTTAAAAAATAGTTTAGAATATACATTGTATTTGATACACTTAATATTAATATCGTTTACTTTAAATTGCATAAATATGCAACGGTCGTGTTATTATGCAACAAAATCCATCGAACCTCTCTGCAGAGTTTTTTACCCGCTTCGAATTTGCAAGATATTTGCCACTGGACTTTAAAGTCGAAAACCCATTGTAGCTCTTTAACGGCAATAACATAAGTGTGGTTTGAAAAAAAATCTTTAGAAAGGAAAATAACTATTATTTAGATTGATCTTTTACTACACTGTGTTATAGCAGGATCATATATATTCATATACTGTTCCTAGGTTATAGACATCAAATGCTTTACGTATACATGGTATACTATCAATTTATAAGTTAATTGTATTGAAATTGAAATTATGTACGGAACACCTAGCTATACAATTCCAACGGAAGTGTGGCTTTAAAACAATTAGCAGAATTAAATATGTTACAACGTTCTTAAGGTGTCATCTCTTCTAACGAAAATATATTAAACTAATCAATTCCGAATAATTACTCAAACATGCAATTCAGCGGCTAATAATTGCTCATTTTAACGAAAAGCACTGAAAGTCATTCCGCACGTGAAATATTGACGGCATTCAAACGGTTGTTTGGCATCTATTGATAGCTTACGACATGGAAAAAAAGGTTTTAATTAACTTTGTTGCACAAAGTGGCATTGTGGAAATGCTATTAAAACCATGCACTATCTAACGTAACAGCTTCATCGCTAGATAATAGGCTTATTACTTTGATTTTGACGAAATCTTTTTCACAACGTGTGGCGTATGATTTCGTAATTAGTTCCGGTACGGCGCACGCGTACTTGTTTACCCCCAAACAGTTGCAGATGGTTTAAAAATGACACACTTCGTAATCATCCATGAAGAAAACAGTACAATCTGTTTACTCCGATTATTATTTTACATGTTTATTTTTATCTGCAAACCGTTGTGTATTAGATTTAAACTTTTGATTTGTTATTAATTAATTTATATGCGAGTGGGAAATCGTGAATACAAAAGATACGGGAAATAAAATTGAACCGACGGAAGGAGTTTTGCAAATGACTTTCCCCACATGCACTGAAGCCTGCAAACTAAGCTTTGTAGTAATAAACCATCACATATAGACATTTTTTCAATCGACCCCTTCAATCACTTTGGCGTCTGAGAGGTAATCATAAATTAAGCTTATACATACTAAAGACGTATTTTCAGCTATATACAAGTGTTCAATATTAAACTAAGTGGTATGATTGTCAATGAGACTGTCAAGAGCTATACAAAACACAAAAACGACCTTGTAGTCATAGACCAGAGCAAAAACCTGCAAACACCAAAAAGAAGCTATGGTGGCCGGATGCGGTCATTTCGCCTTTTTGAGTTTTCGTGTTTTCTCGAAATTGGGAAATCCGCGAGAAACCGAGAAAGCGAAATTGAGAAATTGAGAAATCGGGAAATCGGGAAATCGGGAAATCGAGATAGCAAAAACGCGAAAACACGAAAGCAAAAACACCAAAAACACGAAAGCTTTCTCGATTTCCCGATTTCCCAATATTTCGATTTCTCGTTTCCTCGATTTCTCAATTTCTCGATTTCCCGATTTCGCGTTTAAAAAGGTGAGAGGAGAAAACGCGAAAACACGAAAAGGGGAAATGGCTGCATCCGGCCACCATAAGAAGCTCTATCCGGACAGGACATTATATTACAGCCAGCCACCAGAGATTATAGGATTTTATTTTTCAAACATATATTTTAAGTCTTATCTTTCACTTTAATACCCCCCAAAAAATGAAAAGTTCAAAAAAAGACAAAGAAAAAAAACCACGAAAATATACACTGAAATTTAAAGGAACTACATTAAAAACAAAAATTGAAGGTAGATTACTGTCGTTTTCAATATTAGAATGTTAATGGACTTTTTCCAATCCAACGTCATCTGTTGATATAAAAGGTGATCATATCGTTTTGTGCATATTTAAGCATATTGTTTATGTTACAGACCGTATGAGTATTTGGACCGTACGCGTACGGTCTGGACCGTATGCGTACTTTTTAAAAATACGCATACGGTCGGACCGTACGCGTACGGTCTGACTAATATTAAGAAGTTGGTCAAGTTTATTTGATACAAATGTATATGGTAGATCAACATAACTTATATCTGAAATTAATATAAAAAGTTCAATAGTAATTGAAATAAAAACTTTTCATATTATAACTATTTAAAAAAATCACGCTTATTCAATCTGTTAATCTCCTGTATTTAGCATGTAAGTAATTCATTAATAGCAGCCCAGTATGCTCATTGAAATTGAATTCATCGGAAGTAAACATAGAGTGGGAGAACAATTATAGTTTTAGAATATTTAGGAACTTTACAAAAAAATGCATATGCAAAGGAACATGCATGATCAAAACATGTTAATGTAAAAAAAAATATGACGTTCTCTGTGGAAACCAGTGTCACCTTGAGTAACAAAATAGAATTATCGGATAAACAAATATTTAATTTCAATTGTTCGCTTATTCACTTTATCCATCTAACTGTAATTATAACAATTTGTATAACGAAACATAAAGATTTTGATAAATGTTTGTTTGAATTTAACCCATATGATCCCAAAACAAGTATGGTCAGCTGGACCGTACGCGTATACTCATACGGTCCGACCGTACGCGTATGGTCCGACCGTACGAGTATACGTATACGGTCCGGACCTTACGCGTACGGTCCAAATACTCGTATGGTCTGGAACATTTATACACTTCAAAATAACATCATTCTGGGTTCTCTCTCTCGGCTTAGCCTCGGTTGAAATTGTGTTTCTCTATGTGGAAACTCGTCTCAAAACTAGAGGCGGAAAAAACAGATTAAACAGATCAGCCTTTACATGAAAATTTTCTATAATTGGGATACTTTTATTTCTTCTAAATCGTTTAGGCATAAAATCAAATTGGCAGTATTAAAGTTTCATATCACCCTGTGGGTGGGTTTTAATTGGTTTCACTTCCCCTTTTTATAACAACTAACAGATGTAATTGAGTTATCAGATTACTAAACTCGTGTGTATTGACAAGGCGAAAACTGATGATTAAATGAAATCGATATGATTAAGTTAGGATGAAACATAACTGCATGTCTGAAAATCTATTTTGTGATGTTGTTTTTTTGTTTGTTTGTGGAATGAAATGTGGCATATACAGGTTGATTTGTTTTTTTAATAAAATGGGGAAAGTCAAGGAAATTTAGCAGCTACTGCAACATAGTCCTTTATTTGTTAATGTCTTGCTAACTTTACTATCGGCTGATGTGAAGTTTGTTAATGTTAAACCGTGCACACACAACACACAGCGAAATCCCAAATTCAATACTTAGGAGATTTAAATTCCGACACTGAAAATAAAATAAATCTGACTTTGGTATTTTGGACGTGTATCAAACAAATAAGACTATTTTCTTTCTACATTTTGAGTAAAACTGAAAAACTTTTATAAATCTCCCAAGGGTGGGTGACATGAAAGAACAGTGTACATTGACACTTCATAAGTTTGCGGTCATAGTTACGATTTTGTTGACCGATATCATATGTCTGTATCTTTGGAGAACTTATCAGTGAGAAATAGATATCCATGTAGGTGTTCCGAACGAGGCAGCTCATTTGTGAATCTTTCACTGATAAAAAGATACCTCAGTAGGAGTTCAGAACGCAACAACTCATTGAGGAAACGATCACTGATAGATATATACCTCAGTAGTTCAGAACGCAACAACTTATTGGAGAACATATCACTGATAGATAGATACCTCCGTAGGAGTTCAGAACGCAACAACTCATTGAGGAAACTATCACTGATAGATATATACCTCAGTAGTTCAGAACGCAACAACTTATTGGAGAACATATCACTGATAGATAGATACCTCCGTAGGAGTTCAGAACGCAACAACTCATTGAGGAAACGATCACTGATAGATATATACCTCAGTAGTTCAGAACGCAACAACTTATTGGAGAATATATCACTGATAGATAGATACCTCCGTCACGGCTGGTAATCTACACACGCAGAAAAATTGGTTCTGCAATCAAAAACGTGAGAGGATTTTTCCGGTTGTGCTTGAGTGGAGCAATATTAATTGTCGCCGCTTCAAAAGGTATTTACATTTCTAAATCGCAATTTTCTATATGAACTGATCAAAATATTGAAAATCGGAGAATGCTATGCTGTGGTGAATACTTTAAAGAAGAGATACATGTATCATTTACTGTTGCACATGGAATGAAACTCCTACAAAATCAGTTGCCCCACGAAAAATTGGCGAAAAAAGTGACATTTAAATTTTGCAATGGTTTTTGTTAACAGACCTACAAGTTCAAATTTGTTTTTTTGGGGTCAATGGGTATGCATGTCGTTTTGGGTGGCCTGTACGCTGTCTGAAGTTGATAGAAATCTTAATAAATCTTAAAACAACAATTTTTCCTTTTGTTATGCGTGAGAGGATTGGTTCTGATTAAGGACATCGTGAATGCGTGAGGGTACGTGAACTCATATCTTTATATCCAAGCTGTGGGTCGTTGAAAAATGCCTAAATTTGGTTAAAATGTTCTTGAAAAAACACATTTTTATGCAATTCGTTTGTAACGATAGCTTTCATTGGACGTTGACAAATGTTTTTAAGGGGTAATTTCCACGTTCTACTAGTCCTAATCTAAGAAATTAAAAAGAAAAAAATGGTGTCACAAGTAAAAATTAAAAATTTGCCTATCTGCAAATTTGGATACAGATTTGTTAGACTGTTTATTTATATAAAGAAAACTTGGTGATTTATTGTATAAATTAAAATAATAAACTTCAAATTTTGTGTTTTTAGCATAATTTTTTTCAAATAATGGCGGATAACTCTTTTCGTAAAAAATATATACTGGGCTGATAGGGAAAATTTTAATTTTTACTTGTAGCAAGAAAACAAAATCGTTGACACTATTTTTTTCTTTTAATTTTTCTTAAAACATATTGTGAAACCTATCTTCCCACAATTTATGTCAAAATTCTATCTCATAGATTTTTAAGCACACAAATGTGTTTTTTCATTTATAATCTAACAAAATTTAGCACAGGCACTTGTCTCAAAATGTTTCCCTATAAACCTTAATATAACAATATATATTAAGGTATATAGGGGGTGGAAAATCTGAGACAAGTGCCTGTGAAATTTAGGCAACTTTCAACGACTCATAGCTTGGATATAAAATTATGATTTCTTGTCCCCTCGCGCATTCACGATGTCCTCAATCAGAACCGATCCCCTCACGCATGAAATAATGAAAATTTGTTGTTTTTAGATTTGTTAGGACGTCTATCAACTTCGGACAGCGTACACGCCGCCAAAACCGACATTTATATTCATTGACCGAAAAAAAAACCTAAATTTGAACTTGTAGGTCTGTTAATAGAACCATTTCAAAATTTAAATGTCACTTTTTTCGCCAATTTCTCGTGGGGCAACTGATTTTGTAGGAGTTTCATTCCATGTACAACAGTAAATGATACATGTATCTCTTCTTTAAAGTATTCACCACAGCATAGCATTCTCCGATTTTCAATATTTGAATCAGTTGAATTAGAACATTGCGATTTAGAAATGTACATACCTTTTGAAGCGGTGACAATTACTCCAATCAAGCACAACCGGAAAATCCTCTCACGGTTTTCATTGCAGAACCAATTGTTCTGAGTGTGTAGATTACCAGCCGTGTCCGTAGGAGTTCAGAACGCAACAACTCATTGAAGAAACTTTTTTTTAACTATCACTGATAAATAGATATATCAGTAGGAGTTCAGAACGCAACAGCTCATTGGAGAACCTATTATACTGATAGATAGATACCTCAGTAGAAATTCCGAATGCGAAAACTCATTCGGGAACCAATCACTGATAAATAGATACCTCAGTAGAAATTCCGAATGCAAAAACTCAATAACCACTGGCGGATCCAGAAATTTTCATAAGTGGGGGCCCACTGACTGCCTAAGAGGGGGACCCGCTCCAGTCACGCTTTAGTGATTCCCTATATAAGCAACCAATTTTTTCCCGAAAAGGGGGGGGGGGGGCGGGCCCCCTGCCCCCTAAATCTGCCTCTGACCCATTCGGAAACCTATCACTCATAAATAGATACCTCAGTAGAAATTCCGAATGCAAAAACTCAATAACCACTGGCGGATCCAGAAATTTTCATAAGTGGGGGCCCACTGACTGCCTAAGAGGGGGACCCGCTCCAGTCACGCTTTAGTGATTCCCTATATAAGCAACCAATTTTTTCCCGAAAAGGGGGGGGGGGCGGGCCCCCTGCCCCCCTAAATCTGCCTCTGACCCATTCGGAAACCTATCACTCATAAATAGATACCTCAGCAGGAAATTCCGAACAGAAAAACTCATTCGGGAACCAATCACTGATAGATAAATACATCAGTAGGACCTGTAGGAGTTCCTAACGCAAAACTACCTTACAGAGAACGGCAAAATTGCACAAAATGTTTAATCATCCATGCAGAGTTATTATTTCTTGAGATTGCGAACTGTCTTGAGATATTCTTCCGCATGCGTGTGCATAGATATTAATTTTTTTTTAATGATTTTTTTTTACTTATACAACAGAACATTTTAATATTATTAATTTATCTTCTATAAAAAGTATTTGATGAGTATTCATTGAAGAAATGAATTTATTACAAGCAATAAGGAATGTTAGTTTGCATTTGCTGATGTCTACGTATTCATCGTGTGTATAGATCGGTTAAAAAACAAAAACGAATGTTACGTAATAGAAATAAAGGCGATAACAATACACCGGAATACCCTCACGGTCACCCGCTGTAAAAATCGGAGTTAAAAGTGGATTCTAAAGTCAAGAATTATTCAGAAAATTGCGTCCATTTTTCTGACAATTTGCATATCATGAACTTTAAATTATATTTGCAAAAGACATTTTGTAAAATTCCATTGTATCTTTTGAATAATTTTTGGACAAGAAGTGATGCACATAACATCGGAGTATAAGTGGGTTCAAAACAGTATCATTCAGAAAATTGCATCTAACTTTTTCGCCAACTTTAAATATATTATATTATGAAGTTCAGATTATATTTGCAAATGACATTTGGTACAGTTCTTTGACATAACTTCAAGACAATCACAGTCATACACTCAGAAAATCGGAGAGTAAGTTGATCCTGTACAGTCAAGTACTGCCATTCAGAAATTGCATCTTTTTTCCAATTTGCCAAAAAATAATTTATGATATATACTTTGAATTATTTTTGATAGTAGTATTTTGTAGAGTTCAATCATATTTTTTCAATAATTGCAAGTCATGCTGCTTTTACTGGTAATATAATCGCTTTCCAAATTGTTTCTTCAAATAAATATCCAATGAAGATAAAAATGTTAACATGGTTAATTGCAAAATTATGAAACCAACATTTTTAACGAAATAAATCATTTAAATTCAAGACTATATGATTTTCTTTTTACTGAGTAATGATTCTTTATTACAATGCTGACATGAATTAGGCCGTTAGTTTTCTAGTTTGAATTGTTAAAAAAAAAAATCATTTTGGGGATTTTTATAGCTGACTATGCTCATTGTTGAAGGCCGTACGGTGACCTATAGTTGTTAAAATGTTTGAGTCATTTGTCTCTTGTGGAGACTTTTCTCATTGGCAATCATACCAGATCTTCTTTTTTTTTATATTTGTGAAGTTACCGTCCGACTGGAAGCGTTACATGGTAATGTACTTTAAACATCCTATATGAGGGTCTGGATAGGGGTACCTAATTTCTTGTTTTTTTTTTTTTCTAGATTATTTTTTTTGCCTATATTCTCTATTCTGTTTATTTTAGCACTGTATTATAATTATACCCCCGTTATAAAAAAAAAAGTGGGGGTCTACTGTTTTACCTCGGTCTGTCCGTCAGTACGTCCATCCAGCCAGCCAGCCGTCCCGCATGAATATTTTCGTCACATTTTGCTCAGGAAGTACACTACAAGGATTCTGAAAATTGGTTTCAAGGTTTAATAAGTCAACTATACTGTGTGATGTGTTTGCCGATTCAACAACTTCCTGTTTACAGAACATTTGTATCATTTTACACATGTATGATAGCCAAGTTGGAAGTTTTCGTCACATTTTTCTCAGGAACTACACTACATGGATGTGTATCATTTTACACATGTATGATAGCCAAGTTGGAAGTTTTCGTCACATTTTTCTCAGGAACTACACTACATGGATTTCTGAAATTTGGTTTCAGTGTTTATATATGTAAGCTATACTGTGTGGTGCGCTGTCACGGATTTTGGTAAAAATTTTGCGTACAACTTTGGCTCGTTGAAATGTAACCGAAATTTGAAAAAAAAACTATGCGTTTATATCTTTTATTTTCTGAAATATCACTGAATGAATTCTTTCAAAACGGTTAACATTTATATATAGCAGACACATAAAATCGGAGAAAAACGTTCTTGTCTTATAAATTTATCTAAAAATGATCAATTCTCCAATTACGAATACATGTATAGAAACTATCTTAAGAAATTAATATGCTGTTACTTTAAAGGTCAGCCCGTTTCACTAACGTTATAATACTCATTAATTATTTTAATTATTTTAAATATGCATGTTGCTTACCAATTAATCAGCTATGAGTGCAAGTGGTGATATTTTTGTACTATGTACTATATCACAGTACTAATAGAAGAAAAGGTTGTATAACGTCAATGAAATTGCAATCTGAATAAAACACATATTCTGCGACACACATAAAAAGAAAGATTAAATGCGTTACGTTGTTTAAAACTCTTCTGTATAAATATATGGATATAACATTGTGAAATAGGCGAAGTTTCACTTTACAACATTTATTAAGCTGAGTTATTTTGCCATTTACATGACACTTTGTTTTCATTTAAATTGCATTTGTATTTATGTGGCTAGGATGAAATTTGAAAAAAATAGGCAGGACAGGAGTTTTTAGTAAAAAAAAAAGGCAGGATGAGACACTTGCAAAAAAAAAAGTTAGGACGACAATTTAGGTAAAAAAAGTCAGGATAAACTAAAAAAAAATAAGGCAGGACCGAACAGAGTGAAAAATAAAAAGGCAGGACAGAGATTACAGCTAAAAAAAAGCAGGACAAAATTTTTCATCCTAGCCCCCCATAAAAATCAAATGGTAGATCCCTTAGCCTATCTAAAATCCCAAAACACACAAATGCAGTTAATATGATATTTCAAATTGGCTGCTCCATTATTAGTAAAATCTGATCATTGTACACTAGATATTAAACGTTCAAATCTATTTGCAATCATCTGAAGACATTCAAAGTGTTGAGGATTTCAATATTATCGACGTTTGAATCGGCTTAGATTTAATTGCTACAGACTTTTAAACTTGTCGACCTTTATAGTGTTGTAGTATTGTAAATTTATGTTCATATAAACCGATTTACTTCTAAAGTTAAACCGATTTATTACTCTGTTCTTCCGAAGGAACTACAGTACCGTTTATCCTACTTGACCCGGCTTGGGCAAGGCGAACGCATGATGTATTGAGGCCACGATTATTGCAGATGCGTGATTGCACCACCCCTTTGCATCGGACAGTGATGTAACAACACAAACATTATATCAAAACAAACCGCGCCACCCCTTTGCATCGGACAGTGATGTAACAACACAAACATTATATCAAAACAAACCGCGCCACCCCTTTGCATCGGACAGTGATGTAACAACACAAACATTATATCAAAACAAACCGCGCCACCCCTTTGCATCGGACAGTGATGTAACAACACACACATTATATCAAAACAAACCGCGCCACCCCTTTGCATCGGACAGTGATGTAACAACACACACATTATATCAAAACAAACCGCGCCACCCCTTTGCATCGGACAGTGATGTAACAACACACACATTATATCAAAACAAACCGCGCCACCCCTTTGCATCGGACAGTGATGTAACAACACAAACATTATATCAAAACAAACCGCGCCACCCCTTTGCATCGGACAGTGATGTAACAACACACACATTATATCAAAACAAACCGCGCCACCCCTTTGCATCGGACAGTGATGTAACAACACCACATCATATCAAAACAAACCACGCCACCCCTTTGGATCGGACAGTGATGTAACAACACACACATTATATCAAAAAAACCGCGCCACCCCTTTGGATCGGACAGTGATGTAACAACACACACATCATATCAAAACAAACCGCGCCACCCCTTTGCATCGGACAGTGATGTAACAACACACACATTATATCAAATTAAACCGCGCCACCCCTTTGCATCGGACAGTGATGTAACAACACACACATTATATCAAAACAAACCGCGCCACCCCTTTGCATCGGACAGTGATGTAACAACACAAACATTACATCAAAACAAACGGCGCCACCCCTTTGCATCGGACAGTGATGTAACAACACACACCTTATATCAAAACAAACCGCGCCACCCCTTTGCATCGGACAGTGATGTAACAACACAAACATTACATCAAAACAAACCGCGCCACCCCTTTGCATCGGACAGTGATGTAACAACACACACATTATATCAAAACAAACCGCGCCACCCCTTTGCATCGGACAGTGATGTAACAACACACACATTACATCAAAACAAACCGCACCACCCCTTTGCATCGGACAGTGATGTAACAACACACACATTATATCAAAACAAACCGCGCCGCCCCTTTGCATCGGACAGTGATGTCACAACACACACATTATATCAAAACAAACCGCGCCACCCCTTTGCATCGGACAGTGATGTAACTACACACACATTATATCAAAACAAACCGCGCCACCCCTTTGCATCGGACAGTGATGTAACAACACACACATTATATCAAAACAAACCGCGCCACCCCTTTGCATCGGACAGTGATGTAACAACACAAACATTATATCAAAACAAACCGCGCCACCCCTTTGCATCGGACAGTGATGTAACAACACAAACATTACATCAAAACAAACCGCGCCACCCCTTCGCATCGGACAGTGATGTAACAACACACACCTTATCTCAAAACAAACCGCGCCACCCCTTTGCATCGGACAGTGATTAAACAACACAAACATTATATCAAAACAAACCGCGCCACCCCTTTGCATCGGACAGTGATGTAACAACACACACATTATCTCAAAACAAACCGCGCCACCTTTTTGCATCGGACAGTGATGTAACAACACACACATTACATCAAAACAAACCGCCACCTTTGCATCGGACAGTGATGTAACATACAAACATTATATCAAAACAAACCGCGCCACCTTTTTGCATCGGACAGTGATGTAACAACAAAACATTACATCAAAACAAACCGCGCCACCCTTTGCATCGGACAGTGATGTAACAACACAACATTATATCAAAACAAACCGCGCCACCCTTTGCATCGGACAGTGATGTAACAACACAAACATTACATCAAAACAAACCGCGCACCCTTTGCATCGGACAGTGATGTAACAATACAAACATTATATCAAAACAAACGCGCCCCTTTTTGCATGGACAGGATGTAACAAAAAACATTACATCAAACAAACCGCGCCACCCCTTTGCATCGGCGTGATGTAACAACACAACATTATATCAAACAAACCGCGCCACCCTTTGCATCGGACAGTGATGTAACAACACAAACATTACATCAAAACAAACGCGCCACCCTTTGCATCGGACAGTGATGTAAAACACAAAATTATATCAAAACAAACCGCGCCCCCCTTTGCATCGGACAGTGATGTAACAAAAAACATTACATCAAAACAACGCCCACCTTTGCATCGGACGTGATGTACAACACAACATTATATCAAACAACCGCGCACCTTTGCATCGGACAGTGATGTAACAACACAAACTTACATCAAAACAAACCGCGCACCCTTTGCATCGGACAGTGATGTAACAACACAACATTATCAAAACAAACGCGCCACCCTTTGCATCGGACAGGATGTAACAACACAACATTATATCAAAACAAATGCGCCACCCTTTGCACGGACAGTGATTAACAAACAACATTATTCAAAAAAACCGCGACCCTTTGCATCGGACAGTGATGTAACACACAAACATTACATCAAAACAAACCGCGCCCCCTTTGCATCGGACAGTGATGTAACAACACAAACATTATCAAAACAAACCGCGCCACCCTTTGCATCGGACAGTGATGTACAACACAAACATTATCAAAACAAACGCGCCACCCCTTTGCATCGGACAGTGATGTAACAAACAAACATTATATCAAAACAAACCGCGCACCTTTTTGCATCGGACAGTGATGTAACAACACAACATTACATCAAAACAACGCGCCACCCTTTGCATCGGACAGTGATGTAACAACACACATTATTCAAAACAAACCGCGCCACCCTTTGCATCGGACAGTGATGTAACAACACACACATTATATCAAAACAAACGCGCCACCCCTTTGCATCGGACAGTGATGTAACAAACAAACATTATATCAAAACAAACCGCGCCCTTTTGCATCGGACAGTGATGTAACAACACAACATTACATCAAAACAAACCGCGCCACCCCTTTGCATCGGACAGTGATGTAACAACACAAACATTATATCAAACAAACCGCGCCACCCTTTGCATCGGACAGTGATGTAACAACACAACATTACATCAAAACAAACGCGCCACCCTTTGCATCGGACAGTGATGTAACAAACAACATTATATCAAAACAAACCGCGCCACCTTTGCATCGGACAGTGATGTAACAACACAACATTACATCAAAACAAACCGCGCCACCCCTTTGCATCGGACAGTGATGTAACAACACAAACATTATATCAAAACAAACCGCGCCACCCTTTGCATCGGACAGTGATGTAACAACACAACATTATATCAAAACAAACCGCGCCACCCCTTTGCATCGGACAGTGATGTAACAACACACACATTATATCAAAACAAACGCGCACCCTTTGCATCGGACAGTGATGTAACAACACAACATTAATCAAACAAACCGCGCCACCCCTTTGCATCGGACAGTGATGTAACAACACAACATTACATCAAAACAAACCGCGCCACCCCTTTGCATCGGACAGTGATGTAACAACACAAACATTATATCAAACAAACCGCGCCACCCCTTTGCATCGGACAGTGATGTAACAACACAACATTATATCAAAACAAACCGCGCCACCCTTTGCATCGGACAGTGATGTAACAACACAAACATTATCATCAAAACAAACCGCGCCACCCCTTTGCATCGGACAGTGATGTAACAACACACACATTATATCAAAACAAACCGCCCACCTTTTGCATCGGACAGTGATGTAACAACACACACATTATATCAAAACAAACCGCGCCACCCTTTGCATCGGACAGTGATGTAACAACACACACATTATCTCAAAACAAACCGCGCCACCCCTTTGCATCGGACAGTGATGTAACAACACACACATTATATCAAAACAAACCGCGCCACCCCTTTGCATCGGACAGTGATGTAACAACACAACATTATTCAAAACAAACCGCGCCACCCTTTGCATCGGACAGTGATGTAACAACACACACATTAATCAAAACAAACCGCGCCACCCCTTTGCATCGGACAGTGATGTAACAACACAACATTATATCAAAACAAACCGCGCCACCTTTGCATCGGACAGTGATGTAACAACACAACATTATATCAAACAAACCCGCCACCCCTTTGCATCGGACAGTGATGTAACAAACAAACATTATATCAAAACAAACCGCGCCCCCTTTTGCATCGGACAGTGATGTAACAACAAAACATTAATCAAAACAAACCGCGCCACCCTTTGCATCGGACAGTGATGTAACAACACAACATTATATCAAAACAAACCGATTTGTCATCAAGTGATGTCATCACACATACTCAAAGACAAACACGCAACACTTTGCATCGGACAGTGATGTCAAAACAAACTTATATCAAAACAAACCGCGCAACTCTTTGCATCGGACAGTGATGTACAACACCTACATTATATCAAAACAAACTGCGCCACCCTTTGCATCGACAGTGATTAACAATACAACATTATATCAAAACAAAGGCACTTTTTGCATCGCAGTGATTAACCACAACATTACATCAAACAAACCGCGCCACCTTTGCATCGGACGTAGATGTAACAACACAAACATTATCATAACAAAGCCTTGCACACAGTGAGTAACAACACAAACTTTACATCAAAAAAACGGCAATTTCAATCGGACAGTGATATAACAATAAACTCTTATATCAACAAAAAACGACACTTTTAAATCGGACGATGATAAAAAAAAATTACACAAAACGAACGCCACTTTGTGGACAGTGATTTGTAAAACACCAAATTATTCAAAACAAACCGCGCCACCCCTTTGCATCGGACAGTGATGTAACAACACACACATTATATCAAAACAAACGCGCCACCCTTTGCATCGGACAGTGTGTAACAAACAACATTATATCAAAAAAACCGCGCCACCTTTTGCATCGACAGTGATGTAACAACACAACATTACATCAAAACAAAACGCGCCACCCTTTGCATCGGACAGTGATGTAACAACACACAACATTATATCAAAACAAACCGCGACCCCTTTGATCGGACAGTGATGTAACAACACAAACATTACATCAAAACAAACCGCGCCACCCCTTTGCATCGGACAGTGATGTAACAAACAAACATTACATCAAAACAAACCGCGCCACCTTTGCATCGGACATGTGTGTAACAACACAAACATTACATCAAAACAACCGCGCCACCCTTTCATCGGACAGTGATGTAACAACACAACATTATATCAAAACAAACCGCGCCACCTCTTTGCATCGGACAGTGATGTAACAACACAAACATTACATCAAAACAAACCGCGCCACCCTTTGCATCGGACAGTGATGTAACAACACACACATTATCTCAAAACAAACCGCGCCACCCCTTTGCATCGGACAGTGATGTAACAACACAACATTATATCAAAACAAACCGCGCCACCCCTTTGCATCGGACAGTGATGTAACAACACAAATAATCTAAACCTTTATCCAATCAAAACACAAACCCGCGCCACCCCTTTGCATCGGACAGTGATGTAACAACACAAACATTATATCAAAACAAACCGCGCCACCCCTTTGCATCGGACAGTGATGTAACAACACAACATTATATCAAAACAAACCGCGCCACCCCTTTGCATCGGGACAGTGATGTAACAACACAACATTATCATCAAACAAACCGCACTTTGCATCGCAGTGATGTAACACGACATTAATCAAACAACCGCGCCCCCTTTGCATCGGACAGTGATGTAACAACACAACATTATATCAAAACAAACGCGCCACCCTTTGCATCGGACAGTGATGTAACACAAACTTATATCAAACAACCGGCCACCCTTTGCATCGGACAGTGATGTAACAACACACACATTATATCAAAACAAACCGCGCCACCCCTTTGCATCGGACAGTGATGTAACAACACAAACATTATATCAAAACAAACCGCGCCACCCCTTTGCATCGGACAGTGATGTAACAACACACACATTATATCAAAACAAACCGCGCCACCCCTTTGCATCGGACAGTGATGTAACAACACACACATTATATCAAAACAAACCGCGCCACCCCTTTGCATCGGACAGTGATGTAACAACACACACATTATATCAAAAAAACCGCGCCACCTTGCATCGGACAGTGATGTAACAACACACACATTATATCAAAACAAACCGCGCCACCCGCATCGGCGTGAGTAACAACACAATTATATCAAACAACCGCCTTTTGCATCGGACAGTGATGTAACAACACACACATTATATCAAAAAAACCGCGCACCCTTTGCATCGGACAGTGATGTAACAACACAACATTATCATCAAATACAAACTGCGCCACCCTTTGCATCGGACAGTGATGTAACAACACACACATTTTATCAAAACAAACCGCGTCCCCCTTTGCATCGGACAGTGATGTAACAACACACACATTATATCAAAACAAACCGCGCCCCCCTTTGCATCGGACAGTGATGTAACAACACAAACATTATATCAAAACAAACCAAGAATATTTTTCATTAGTTCATTTGTTCTTCCTCCACAGCGCTTTGAAGATGTCAATACAGAAACTTCATCAAGATTAATGGATGTTTAGCCTGATATAGATAATTATAGCAATCAAGTAACAGAAACATTGTGAACTGTCAAGTGAAAATTACTGATGATTGAGTAGAACCTATAGATTATAGACACAAGTAGGTCATTATAATAGGGAATAACCAAAATTGGGTCGAATTTTATTTTTTTGACGTAATAATACTTGATATTATCAGATTATTACATGGCATTTTTCATATCGCATGTATTATCAGCCCTAGGTTCAATATCAGCCCAAGAGCCGCATGGCTCGAGGGCTGATATTGACCGAGGGCTGATAATACATGCGATATGAAAAATGACATGTTATGATCTTTTTATCATATGCTTCAACAGTAGAGAAAAATAATAGATTCATATATTGATCCTTTTACCTGGTTCCCGAAAAGAAGTTGAAAGAGTAAAAAGTTCACGGACGTCGGACCCCAAATTTGATACATTCAATATGAAATCTTTCTATCATATGCCTCAACAGAGAAAAAAACACATTTTAATATGGACGAATCGACAAAAAAAAAAAAAATCAACAATATACGTAATGAACATTGTTTGGAAAAGTCAACTTTTTAAAAGTAACTTTCTAAATTATGTTTCAGACAAACTTAAAAAATGCATTTATTTAATAATTTTTATTTTTTTTTAATTTAATTTACTAGTAATTATTTTATACAATACACTTTCCAGTATTCAAATAATTGTTTTGTACACTACTTTGTAATGTTTTTCACTGAAATCGTAGCATTGAGGTGTAATTTCCGGAATTTGCCGAGTATCATCGGAATGCCATGTGATAACGTTACGGAAAGGCATGTGATAACAATCGAAGCATGTGATAAACTTTTCATATCAGCCCGCTAAGCACCAATTCGAAAAATATGGAAAATACTTTAATTTAATGCTTTTATCATACGGTAAAAATCATATGTTATTTAGTCTAAGTATATGATAAAGTAATGACTTGTTGGTCTGGAGATACTTTCGTACTTCTGCACTTTATTCTTTTGGTCTGCATCAAATTATTTAATGCAGTAAGCTCAATGTTTAACCACAATCATACAACATACATTGTGTTGCACTAATGTAGCGATATCGATTTCTATCATAAAAGGACCTGTTTACCCTCCCGGAGCACCTGAGATCAAGTTTTTGGTGGGGTTCGTGTTGCTTAGTTATCTATGTTGTATTTTGTGTACTGTTGTTTGTCTGTTGATCTTTTTCTTGTTTAGCCATGGCGTTGTCCAACTTCCAAGCAAGGACCGAAGCTCATAAACTCGTCAATCAAACGCAGGACTTCGGGAATGTCCGGAGAGCCGACAACCTTGCTTCGGAAGTTGGGGGTTGTCAGGACTCAGTTTGTTATCGACTTATGAGTTTGATGTCACTTTGGTATTTTTCGCCTCTCTTTTATTCTTTTATGTTCTATGGGATGTTTAGTTATTTTTGGTTGTCCTTTCATCGCCTTTTTTTTTTGCAATGGCGTTGTCTGTTTTTGCCATGGCGTTGTCTGTTTTTGCAATGGCGTTGTCTGTTTTTGCAATGGCGTTGTCTGTTTTGTTTGGCATATGACTGTTGTGCCCTTTTTAGTTTCTTTTCTTATTCTCATTCTCTATTATAACAGAGAACATGTACTTGCAAACTATATAAGAATCAAACGCATTGGAGACTTACTTACACAAAAACAAGACAAACGACTTTAAATTTCTCTTTGATGATATTGTATTATATAATATATATTTACATATTTTTTTCTAATGTGACACCAGTGTTTGAAGCGTAAAAAACAATAGTGCAATTTAAAAGTGTTTTCGTTTATGACAAAACTGGTAGAGCAGTCAGATGGTTTAGCTTTTGTTCTGACTCAAAATTTCAAAACTGAAAAATCAGTAAAAATAACTGTATTGTGGATTTTAAATTGCCTATTTAATATGAGTAACAAGTTAAGCTTCTTGAAATTGAAAGTTATATTAGAGTATCCACAGAAATAAAATACCACAAGACGTAGTCGCAGTTTTAATACTGCTTTATTATGAAACTTGAGACTGAACGCGAATTAAGTCGTGGTGCTGGAGTTTCAATTGCTTTATTATAAAACTCAAGAGGCAAATCGAATTAAGCTGTGGTGCTGTCAGTCCTGTTTATGCATATAAAACTGTCTTTATTGTATGTATGCTGTGGATATATTAATAAGTATTTTAAGTACTATTACATAACATAATTTATTTATGACAACATGAAAGAATTACACAGTGTGTGATATTCGAGTATGAATCAATATGGCTTGCAACATTCGTCCATTAAGACTACATTTCCTCTGCTATTAAAATATCATGTTTATTCGGAACACACTGGTATTTTTTATTGATTGTATTAATTAGAGAGTTTGGTCTCATTTACAGAAACAGAACACGACTCTGGTATACAATAAAGAGCGAGACATCGATTAATTGTAGAAATTACCACAACATACATGTCTACTGTTATGAAACTGAACAGTTATTTTAATGAGAATTGTAGGCATGATTATGAAACCTTTACAGCTATTTTCCAAATGCATGTAGTTAAAAGGTTTGGTTGGTTTGTTTGCTTTGTTGGTATAACTGTTTTCTCAAGTATTGTAATTAAGTTTTACAATTGCAACCTCAAGCATTGTAATTAAGTTTTACAATTGCAACCCATAGATAGGTTGGGCTTCGGCTTGTATAATGTTATTGGATGGTCGTACATTAACTATAACCTTCTTTCAAGATTTCCCATAAAACTTTAGTGAATTGATTATATCTATGTATGTAAGCTCCTCTCGATTTTTTATAGAAATTTCAGATTTAACGTTTTGGAGCGTAAAAAAAGGGGGGTAATAGTTTTCAGTAAATCAATCACATGCTATTTAAATATAAATCCAATTGATATTATTACAGAAATCGTCCTTTAGTTTTGAAGTAAAATTGAAACAGTACTTCTCTGAAAGCCCAGAAACCACTTTTGCATGAAAAGATAAAAACCAAATGTATAACTAAATGATTCAAGATTTCAGCTTTATTTTTATATAAACATATTTGCAAACACAGATCTGGGCAATTTACATATATTATGTTCCAGCAAATATGAATAGAACTTAGAAAATAGCTTATATTATTGTGGATTAACATCAAGTTGGTCTGTATTTTTTATATGGAAAATACTTTCGAAAAATACTCTTAAAATTGAAACATTTGTAGTAAAACGAAGCTTTTGTTTTTCGTCATTCAAACACACCTCCTCTGTTCGTATGACTCGCTACAAAGGTATTTTACTAAGGATTATGTACCCTTGTGTTGATTCAATGATAAACATAAGGCAATTTTTATAGAAAATCTACAGCCTTTCCCCTTGTTCTCTCATATTTGGAAATTCGGTGCCTATAGATGATAGAATTATTGCATGCAGTGCTGTAATTATTTCACAGGCACTTGTCTCAGAATTTTTTCCCCCTATATACCTTAATATTATATTAAGGTATACAGGGAAACAAAATCTGAGACAAGTGCCTGTGAATTATTTCCTAAAAACAAGATTATAAATTTAGATACCTATTCAAGTACACCTTCTCAGGTGCGCTCGAGTTTAGTGATTCAGCACGAGGTAATTTGGAATTTAAAGGTTTTTGGGGGACTTTTTGTAAACAACAAATGCTAGCACATTATAGAAAAACAAGTGAGTGATATTAGTTTAAAATTTAAAACAAATATCTCTTTCATTAAGTCGATGGATTTGTTACAAAAATCTTTGATTTATTTTCCACAAAATCCCATTTTTTTATTAAATGTAATGAAACAATAAATAATATTTTTTTGCACGAAGTTTCCCCTTGGTATATGTACAAAAAAGCCTATCTCTATTAATCATTATATTTGCTGTTGTGATACTATTGCAGTTTGAAAAGTTTGTACTTCACATGGCTACAGGTTCAATTTAGAATTAAAATACACGTACGGTATTTGAAATAACCTTTAAGTTATTTGTAATGTCGGCTATTAGAGGATCTTAGAGCTGTTGTACAAAAGCTCGTTTACAAAGAATTCCAGTATTATTTTGTTTTGCCATTTTTTTTTAGAAAGTTTGCTAAACATTTACAGTTAAAGGGGAGTAACTTGTCAAATTCATGTTCACCGATTTGGGTCAAATTCTTATATTTGATTTATAACATGCAAAAAAGGATATCCAAATTAATTAAAAAAAAACCAATTATCTTATTTGATTTATACCATACTAAAACGTTTATATCCAAATTCTAAAAAGTCTAAGATAAACAATTGACGATGCATGGGGTCGATAATATGTATCAGCATTTTGTGTGTATTTCAGTCTATACGCAATCTGATTAACCATCTATGTGACCTCCACTGACTTCCCACATTTATGAAACCAGATATTAATATAAATATAGATATGTTGTCTCTTTGGCACATTCCCCATTTCCATTCTCAATTTTATAGGTATCTTAGTTTGATAAAACGGAACCAAACTGGCTGCAAAAAGTGAATTTATTATTTTACTATTTGACGTTCATTATTGATGGAACAGAAAAAAACATGTTTTGGTTTTTCGTTTTATCTCGTAGCTAATTTCCTTTAAAATTGACATTCTTAAACATTAACGTTCGCGGAGTTTTTGTCTGTTTGTGAAAAGAGTAAAACTTTAATTCTCAATAGTATAAGGAACAATAATTTCAATTATTCGAAAAACTAAGGATTTTCTTATCCCAGGAATTATTATAGATAACCTTAGCCGTATTTGGCACAACTTTTTGGAATTTTGGGTACTCAATGCTCTTCAATTTTTTTACTTGTTTTGCTTTATAACTATTTTGATCTGAGCGTCAATAATGAGTCATATGTATTTACGAAACGCGCGTCTGACGTATTAAATTACAATTCTGGTACCTTTGATAACTATTAATAAAAATCAATATAAAGTAACCATTATGATTTTTATTAAAGAAATGAAATATTTTGTCGAAAATAACCAATGTGCAAAATACACTTAGTGTTAATCAACGACCTACCGGATAATTTCGTCGACATTTCATTATTTAATGATAGATAATGTGTTGAACATCAAATTTGTACACATGAAACCACGAAATCTACGAAATTTGGTATCCAACGAATAATGCTGAATTAAAAAAGACAATACAAGAAGAAAGAATACAACCATGTGCAGTTGAATTCAACAATAAAACAAATGTAAATCAAAAGATGACTGAAGCATCACAAATATGATGAACAAATGGGCTAACCAAAGACAACAGGGGCCGATATTATTCATCAGAGTTTTTGAGAGTCAAATAACAAAAATGTTATATAACCACTTTTAATTCTTTAGAAAAATCCTATTTATATAAATTAAAATTTAAGATATTAATGATCAGTTGATATTTCTACAGTTCAGTGATTACTATGATTACAAGTGAACTGATTTTGACATACATTGTGTTAATTAGCGTATAGTTGTTACGTTATATATTAACAATGACTTAAGGATTGTCACAGTTAGCACCCTTTATTTCATCTCATTTAATATTTTTTGTGCATACAAAATATAAGAAATTTTAAACCTAACTAAACAAAAAAAGGGTCAAGAAATTAAAAAAAAGTGATATGCAAATGAAAAAAAATAAAAAAGATTCTTCTTATAGGTATATATTGCAAATTGTAAAACGTTAAAAGACCGGTGAAGTATGCCATTTTCATTGCAATAAAAAGCATAGATTTTTTGATACTGTGTTGTACTCTAACCTAATGAAGGTCAACTGAAGGGACGAGTACCAACCTTTTCCAGACAATGGTAGATAGTGGCGTCCTCCCCGATGGACTGTGGTACCCACAGCCCTGAAGGAGTAGAACGCTATTCTGTCATAACCATTTTGAATTTCTGTCATATTGATATTTCTCGTGTGGATGAGAAACAGTCGTATACAGAGCATTCACTGGGGGAGAGTTACTGTCATGTATAACAGTAAGGGTTAAATGTGTAGGGTAGGGGAAATGACGGGATGTATTTTTGGTAGTTGGGATACATAGGGCTATGGGTTATGGGTTATACGTTAGGTCGTTAAGGGTAGATAATATGGTTAGGTGTGGGTATAGTTAAGGGTAAGCATTGTTAGGTATGGGAAGGGTTGAGAGGGTAAAGGGTATGATGGTGAAGTAGGTTAAGGGTCAGGAGGGTTATGGTTTAGATATTTAAGGGTGAAGTAGGTTAAGGGGTCAGGTAGGTTACGGGTTCAGGGTGAAGTAGGTTACAGGTAGGGCTTAAGGTATGGGTTGAGCTAAAACTTCAGTGTTGTGCTGAAGAAAAGGGGTTTGGTAACAGGTGCAGACTGTGAGAGGAGATAGAGTGTGTGAGTGCTAGAAAAGACAGTGTGTGAAAGCTAGGTGAGAGAGTGCAGAGGAGAGAGAAGAGGAGAGAGGAGAAAGAGTGTGTGAGAGAGAGGAGACAGACTGTGTGAGTGAGCGGAGAGTGAGAGAGAGGACAGAGTGTGTGTGAGAAAGGAGAGAGGAGAAAGAGTGTGAGTGAGAGAGAGTGTGAGTGGAGTGAGAGAGAGAGTCTGTTAGAGAGAGAGGAGAAAGAGGGATAGGAGAAAGACTGATAGGAGAGGAGTGTGTGAGAGAGAGGAGAAACAGTGTGTGAGAGAGGACAGAGTGTGAGTGAGCGGAGAGTGAGAGAGAGTGTGTGTGAGAGAGGAGACAGACTGTGTGAGTGAGCGGAGAGTGAGAGAGAGGACAGAGTGTGTGTGAGCGGAGAGTGAGAGAGATTGTGTGTGAGAGAGGAGAGTGAGAGAGGAGAGAGAGGGATAGGAGAAAGAGTGATAGGAGAGGAGTGTGTGAGAGAGAGGAGACAGAGTTTGTGAGAGAGGACAGAGTGAGAGTGTGTGGTGTGAGAGAGGACAGAGTGAGAGAGTGTGAGGAGAGAGAGTGATAGGATAGGAGGAGTGTGTGAGAGAGAGGAGAAAGAGTGTATGTGAGAGAGGGCAGAGTGTGAGAGAGATATGCGAGGAGAGAGCTTGTGAGAGGATAGAGAGAAAGACGAGAGAGTGTGAGAGTTAGAGAGGTGAGGTTGGTGATGAGGAGAGAGAGAGAGTGTGAGAGGACAGAGTGTGTGAGAGGACAGAGTATGTGTTAAAGGAGGAGAGTCTACGTCAAGGAGAAGAGTCCATGTCAGAGAGAGAGAGAGCAGACATAGTGTGTGTGTGTTGGTGTGTGTGTGTGTGTTGAGTGTAATAATAATAATAATAATATCTTTATTTATAGAGAGTAACTCATTTGGATTACACCAATTTTCAATAAGGCTCTCTTAATACAATAATAATTACATTACAAATAAACAATGCATCAATAATAATGGTAAATAAAGATTATGTATAATTTAAAATACAATAAACAATTATGATATGGCATAACAGTAAAAATATGATGGTAATGTTAAAAGTACATAGATTTGTATTTATGTTTAAATTCGGATACTGTATTTGATTTTTTTATTGTATTAGGAAGAGCATTCCACACTTTTGGTCCATTGTACGAGAAACTAGACTTATACAACTCTGTATTTGGTTTTGGAATAATAAAATTATCTGAGGATGAAAATCTCGTATTATATTTTTGGTTTGCAGAAGCTGATACAATAAGACTTGACATATATTCTGGAGCTAATCCATGTTTTGCCTTATACATTAGTAATGATTTGTGATAAAGTATTCTTTGTGTGATTGGCACAATGTTACATTCGTGAAATAATTCTCTTGAAGGTTTGGTGTAATCATGTTCGTCTAAAATTATTCTTGCTGCCCTTTTTTGCAGTTTTAGTAAACTATCTAATAAAAAGTTATTACAGTTTCCCCATATTGAACAACAATAATCTAAGTGAAGTAAAACGTAAGCGTTATAGTACATTTGTCTAGCTTTATGATTTAAATATTTCTTTATCCTTTTTAGTAAAGCTAAAGAAGAGTTAACTTTTTTGATTATATAATCGATATGAGAAGACCAAGATAGAGATGCATCAATAAAAACACCTAGAACTTTTTCACATGTACTTTCTATAATTTGTTGTCCATTTAAAGCAAGATTAATGTTTTCATTTGATGTAACGGAAAGCTTTTGTTTAGATCCAATGCATATAGCTTTCGTTTTAGATACGTTTACAGCCATTTTATTGTCATCACACCAGCGAAAAATATCTTGTAAAACTGTATTAAGTTTTTGACTGATGCAACTTTTGTTTTGTCCAATGACTGATATGGTGCTATCATCAGCAAATAAATCGGTGTTATGATTAGGATTAGACAAAGGAAGATCATTAATAAAAATTAAAAACAACACCGGTCCTAATACGGATCCTTGAGGTACACCCGTTTTTTGTTTTTGTACGTCTGATAATGTATTTGAAATAGATACTTTCTGATATCTGTCAAATATGATGTAAACCAACGTAATGAAGTATAAGCTAATTTGTATTTGTTTAATTTTTGAATAAGCAGTTCATGATTGAGAAGATCAAAGGCTTTTGCTAGATCTAGAAATACTGCTCCAACAAGATCGCCATCATCAATGGCTTTAAGCCATTTATCTATTAAAGCTGTTAAAGCAGTTTGACAAGAATGGTTTGCACGAAAGCCTGACTGCATTCTATACAATAACTTGTATTTATTAAGATATTTTACTAAGTGTGTTTTCACATGTTTTTCAAGGATTTTAGAAATGAGTGGTAAAATTGCAATTGGTCTATAATTAAAAACATCCTGTTTTGAGCCTTTGTTCTTATAAACTGGTATGACTTTTGCCAGTTTAAATGAGGATGAAAAAATACATTTTTTGATACTCAAATTAAAAATATGACAAAGTGGTAGTGAAATAGCATGAGAAGACATCTTTAAAAATTTTGCACTTATGGTATCAAGGCCTGTTGCTTTTGATTCATCTAGTGCTTTTAGTTGTAAACACACAAAATCATAACTCATAAGTGGTATAGTAAAATACACGTCATCTGGTACATGACCCGATATAAAATCACCAAGTTTGTTAAAACAACTACTAGCATTGTTGATGTTTTGATCTATATTAAGATTATCTGTGATATTTGTGAAATAAGCATTAAAAACATCAGCAATGCCTTTTGGTTATAAAATTTCCTTTTTGTTACAATCACTTATGATTTTTATACTGGTATGATTGTCGGTACCGCTGACAGTATGTAGGTGCTTCCATAATTTACTGCTGTTGCTCTTTTTTTGTTCTATGATATTGGTATAATAATTTTGTTTAGAGTTTTCGATGAGATATTTGACTTTATTTCTCCAAAGTCTATTACTATACATATCTTTTTTCTTATGATAAAAATCACGTTTTCTCATGCTATCTAGAATTTCATCCTTCATCCACTCATTTTGATACAAACGTTTTACTCTCTTTTTAATGAGTGGAGCATGATGATTTAATACTTTAGTAAAAATATTCAAAAAAGACAACAGTGCTTCTTCGGGGTCATCAATTTCTAAAACACAATTAAATGAACACTGTGATATGTGATTGACAAAATCATTTTCATTAAAATGTTTAGTAGATCTGAACGTAACATATTCATGAATTTTCTTTTTCGATTTTAACCCTCTTTTGTGAGAAATGCATACTGGATAATGGTCACTGATAGAATACTTCGGAACAGATATAAAATGAATATTATGTGGTTCATTGCTATAAATATGGTCTACCAAAGAGGAAGATGTTTGTGTGACTCGTGTAGGAACTGAGACTATTTGAGACAAGTTAAAAATGTTTTTTAAATGTGACCATTTAGCTGGAATCTTTCTCGACGACAAATTAATATTAAAGTCACCCAAAATAATCATTTCCTTATCTTCAATATCGACATTTGTTAACATTAATTCAAATTTTGTAACCCACTCTGCATTACTTTTTGGTGGTCTATAAATGTTACCAATTAATATAGGTTTTTGATGAACAAAAATAATTTCGATCCACATTGATTCTATATCATCATTTTCCAAATCATATCGTCTTATTGTGGTTAACATGTTAGAAATATAAATTAAAAACCCACCGCCAGATTTTCCAATTCTGTCTTTTCTGTTTGTATCATAACCCTTAATATCTATTTCTTTGTTTTGGACAGAATATAGTGTAGAGTGTGAGAGTGAGAGGACTGACCAAGTCTGTTGGTTTGTTTTGGCGAGGGAAGAGAGGAGGTTGGGCTGAAGTTAAGGGGTTTGGTTACAGGTCGATAGGAGAGAGTATGTGTGAAAGAGAGCAGGCATAGTGTATGTGAGTGGGAGGACTGACTAAGTGTGTAGGCGTGTTTTGGCGAGAGGTAATAGAGAGCAGACATAGTGTATGTGAGTGAGAGGACTGACTAAGTGTGTGGTTGTGGTTTGGCGAGAGGAGAGAGCGAGTTTCTGAGGTGTAAGTGAGAGAGTGGTAAGATGTGTTTCTTTAACATAAAAAAATCCAACAAAAAAAAGGAAAAGAGCACATGTTAAACATACACTATGCCAATCATTACTACAGAATTCACTAGTAATTTAATAGGAAAAATATATTACACAAAAACTCGATAAAGGTTGAGTAAAAAGATGTGCGAACATCGGTCTTATAACAATTATCCGGTGGTTTTAATACTAGTATTCGTTTTCACTTTTTTAATCAAGTGGACCATGATCCCCCGTTGTCCATGAAAGGATAACGGAATTAGGTACTGCAATGCCATAAAGTTGAAATGATAACATCGAAGGTGTAGCAAAGATTTCAAAACGAGCTTATAGTGATAAAAATATAATATGTTTATTCAACACTGCCCTAAGATAAAATCTCAAATATGACCAAACGCATATTATACTATCGTCCAAACGTAAAAAAGTCTTCCGAATCTAGATCATTCATTTTGAGCTTTAGTGATATTTTTTTTCAAATCACCATCATCCAACTGGGTTATACTACATTTGTTCCAGTTTTTGTCGCTACCTGTAAAACTATTTAAATGTTGAATAGATTAGTGTTGCACTTCACTTTGAAAGGAAGTATATATATGTTTCGCCAACATACAGGGGTTATATCATTGTGTCTCATTGCAAGGCCGTACGGTTATAATTATTTACACCGACTTCGTTTGAACTGTTGTGTCTTATTGACAATCATACTACATCTATACTGAGCCAAAAAAGTTTAGCAACAAAAATGTGAAATTTTATTTTATTACAAAATCATAGCAACGTATCATTTTAATAAAAACAAAATGGAATTATGATATGTCAGAAGCAACATGATGGTTTATCACTCACATTCATGATAATTTTCTTTGTATAAAGGGCGGGAGGGTCAAAATGTGGAAATGAGTATAGTGTTATTCAAAATCAAATTCTCAGCCATGCCTTAAGTGTACCAATGAAGGATTGGCAGGCACACCAGCAGCTGCCCTTAGTTAATGCACTACTTTTGTGGCCGGAAAAAAAACTTGTCACGTGTTGACGTAAAGCGAAGGTAGCACTCCTCTCTTCACATATTTTTTTTGGTCTACGAGATATCGACCCATCCTGTGCGGTTGCAATTTGTCGATATCTGTTTGTTAGTCTCTAAACTGTTGCCTTATGCACAATAAATCGAGCCACGATGTCAGCAACACTCATTCCAGCATCAACCATTCCAAGAGCTTTCTGACGGTCATTTTCGGGGAGGCCTGGTTGACGCCCCATGCAATTTTTTCGAAGATGTACGTGTTTTTCTTACAAATGGTGTGTTTCTGAACGTTAGTGAAAAAGAAATTTTTAATATCGTTTTAAAAGTACAGGTACAGAAGGTAAAACATCAGTTACACGTGCAAAGCTGAAATGGCGCGAAATCAATCACCAGGAAAAAAGTACGACTGTTTTAAATTACAGTTAAAACTAAGGATTATATCAATGATGTTAAAATATTTTTTTTCCAGATAGAACAAAAAATTTTTTTTTTTTAAAAAGTGTTGCTAAACTTTTTTGGCTCAGTATACTTGTTTTTATGTGATAGGTATAATTTTTTGATTCAGCTATTTTCCATCTACTTAAACCCGTTAGATCAGAAACTTTATATGATGAAAAGAGGAAATTCCATCCAATTCAGTTTACAAATAAGATCCATCAACACATCGTTCTGCGTAGCAAGGAAGTAACATATACAATTCAGCTTTTTTTGCAAAATCAGACTTTTGTTATTGTCTCCTATAGTTACACCAAAACAATTTCACCTACACTATTTAACTATAAACAAGCATTGCAAGATCTTATACTTGAAAAATCCTCTGACTTGTAATTAAACAATAAAGTTTTAGCCAAATGTTTTATATCCAAACCAATATTGTAACATATATGTTGAAAAATTTTTCTCTCGATATTTTCGATAAAAAAAATATTTTCGATAAAAAAATTATTTTCGATATTTTTTTCAAAATAACTTTTGTTTTAACATAGTTTTTATCAAACAAGATCTCACAGCAAACAGGCCCTCCTCTGTTTCCACATGAAAAGAAAAATGCGAACATAACCTTGACCTATGTGTAAAATGCGTTGCTGTAAAACGAAAAGAACGCCCATGTAGTCATAATCGAACCAGTATGGTACAAAATATGTTAAAGTTTCTAACGATATATATTAAAGAAACACTTCATTAAGCTTAGTGTAGAACTAATTGACAAAAATGTAAATATCAGCTGTTGTACGCTGCTATAGGTTTTTAATAAAGTAGTATCACAATAATCATTGTTTCGTGAAGTACCTAGTCATAAAATTTGAATATGGTATTATCTAAATATCTTTACCATCTCTGTCGTCTCAAGGTAGTGTGTTCGTTTTGAGTGTTCAGTAGACATTGGTTCTATCCCCATGCAGCCGAGTCAAACCAAACGCCAAAAAAAAGTCTAATAGACTGGTTGACTCGGACAACATACATCGTAAATAAAATGTCTAACTGTTCTTCTGTGAACTTGCTTGTTTAAATATTGCTCAGCTTATGATGCCTAAATACTTGCGCCTGAATACAGAGTATATATCTCCCATTTGATACGATATTCCCGGGTTTGTATATTTTATCATAATTTCCTTGATAGAGGGTTACTGCTCACAGTGAAGCTATTAAACCAACAGTTCCAAATGGTGAATTTGAAATCATGCCTTCGTAAATTTTACGCACACCATCACGAGTTAGTTTACCGTTATGGAATAACCGTTTCACAGATATCGGATATGTTCCTTATGTCGTAACTACAATCCACTTCCCTTTTCACCACGAATGTGACATACGGAGTTAGACTATTTATCGTGTTTGTAATAACATGAGAAACACGACGGGTGCCACATGTGGAACAGGATCTGCTTACCCCTCCGGAGCACATAAGATCACCCCAGTTTTTGATGGGGTTCGTGTTGCTTAGTCTTTAGTTTTCTATGTTGACTTGTGTCTTGTTTGGCTGACGTTCTTGTATCTTTCGCCCCTCTTTGCTATAAGGTATCAACATTTTTTTTATATGCTGAATAACACAAAGGATGTCACATTTGGAACAGGATCAGCTTACCCTTCAGGTGCACCTGCTTTTATCACTGTTTTTTTTGTAGGGTTCGTCTTGTTCTGTCTTCGGTTTTAAATGCTGGATGTTGTTAAAACATTTGACCTTTTGCCATGGCGGTTTCAGTTTTCTGAAACCATTTGCCAGATATTTCAATTCCAAAATCATACTAGGTATTTCTCAATAAAGTTTGACATTTGTGACTACACGTGCATTTCATGACAACGTCCCTTCAATGGACACAGATAATCAATTGAAAATCTGTATAAAGCTCGTCGTAATTTCATAGTAATAAATGTAATTTTAAGAAATGAATGCTTCTTTTGAAAGTTTATAGTGTTTACAAAGCTTCGTCTGTCGTACGCACATGTTTAGTTTGAAACACCACCGCATCGGTCAACGCTTCTATTTCCCAATAAAATTGCACTAAAAAGAATTCAGTTTTTAAATAAAGATAAAACATATATCATTATTTATGTACCCAGAGGCGGATTTAGGGAAAAAATTTGGTTGCTTATATAGGGAATCATTGAAGCGTGACTGGAGCGTGACTGGAGCGGGCCCCCTCTTAGGTCAGTCAGTGGGCCCCCACTTATGAAAATTTCTAGATCCGCCACTGGTACCTTTTATTTGTACAAAAGTCTACTGACTGAACGTCGTAGGATGAAACTCAATTTGCAAATAACACAAAGCTAAGTCTTAATAAGGTAACCATTGTAGTCAATTTGATGTGATTATTTCCCCTGTAAATCTTGGAAATGAACGTTACCAGTCGCGGAATGACTCAACGGATCATCATAACGTTTTATTAGACTAGAGAAACATTACTTTTCAGTAGCTTATTTTTGACAAAGCAGTTATTTATGGGATCACTATTATTATTTTAAGAGCGATTAATCTAAATCACAGCTATAAACGATCTTCTTTTGTTCAAAAAAGGAAAATAAATTGGTTTGTTTAACATCAGCATCTAATCTTGTTGAAGAAAACGGATAAACGAGGCTGACAGAAAAGCTTGTTAAAATAGGCAGTTAAAGTAATATCAGAAGCTAGTATCCGAAGAAGATTGCTCTTTCGTATTAAATTATCATATTATGAAAGCTGATCCAGTATTAGGATTATAAACATGGGATTTAGAGGCACTTTTCCCAAATTTGATTTAAAAAAAAAACATGCAGACAATTTCTCCGTCAAATCCAACAAGAAAAATTCTTGTAAATGCCATTTATAACGCGTTTAAAAATACCATCAAGATTTGAAATTCAATCAAGAAGTGAAGATTGCATTATTGAATGTACTTTTCGCCAATAACAACAACAGCAACAATATGACATTTTAAAAGAATAAACAGTTAGTTACATGTATATAACTATTCTATCCGTAGGCTCTCATCATAGAAAAGTATAAAAAACGTTGTTGAAAAAATTAATTTGGTAAGGATAATTGCTTTTCACTTTTTGGCTTTTGGTATATTTTACCAATTAACAAGTCCATGCCGATAGTCTTTTTTAATTCATTTGATTCTCGTGTCTTAATTTTTACCACCCTCGACTATGCGGCTTAGGATTTGTTCATTGTTGAAGGCCGTTCACCAACAATCTTACCACATCTCCTTATTTTTATAAAGGCAATACTCCACTTCACTTTCTGAATCATTTCGTAATTGCATATGCTTGCAAGCTGATTTTGTAAACCTCAGACAAACCACAAGACGGTAAAACACAACTGCTGTTTGCAATACATTTGCAATAGATTTGTCATCAAAGTGAGAGGGTTAGCGCTATAAAACTAGGTTTAATCCACCATTTTCTACATTTGAAAATGCCTATACCAAGTCAGGAATATGACAGTTTTTGTCCACTCGTTTTTGATGCGTTTTGTTATTTGATTTTGCCATGTGATTATGGACTTTCCGAATTGATTTTCCTCTAAGTTCAGTATTTTTGTGATTTTACTTTCTTTTGTATGAATTTTGACATTCAACCATCGAAAATATAAATAATTCTTAAAACAAAGAAAATTTCAATACAGTACTTTCTTTGTGCTTCTAAATATTGATATTTGCTTTCCTTTAGATAGTATTTGCTTACGGAAAACCTATTACCCATACACTTAATATATTAACGCAGAAAACTTTAGATAACACAAATATTTGTTTGAAGTACTTTGAACTCAATGTAACATGCTTTACAAGAACTACGGCATATTTTTCAATCATCCTAATTTAAATCTCTTTTTTGAAAAGATTTTTACGACGCGTTCGTTTATACCATTTAATATTTTTGTTCTTTGCTCATGGCTCGTTTTTGATTATCATACCAAAGCAAACCGGCTTTTTGCAAGTGAATTTAAAAAATATTACGTGTCCATCATAATCATTTTTTTTTTATAAAATTGTGATAATTTCAATAGTAATTAAAAAAAAAACCCAAGGACTGCAAATTTAATTTTCAAAATCATTTTAAAGCTCAATCACGACCCGCAGTAAGAAAGCGATTCATCAAATGTTCCTCTCCAATAGCCCTGTGATCCCAGTGTCTCGGAAGATAAACGTAAGTAGTTAACCACAGGCAATAACAGACTCAGAATTAGCCATCTTTTCTGTTGAGAAAACTTATCAATTATCAAGATTTGTTGTAAGATAGTGATTTGGGAAAACAAATTAAAGGTTTTCGATCTGTGTTAACGTCAAATCGATCCCCTACTTTTAACTTCTAACATCTGATCGATGTCCAATTTGTAGATATATATAATAAATATGTACATTTCGCCTTGAAGATGTTGCAAGTCTGTTTCATTGATTAAAAACCTTTTAATGCAGAAATTAAATCAAACAATCATAAAATTTACATTTTCTACTCCCAAAAAATCAATTAATCATGTCTAAATTTGATTTGGCAGTAAAATAGTAATATTTACATCGAATAATTCATTTCCATTGATCACAATACGAAACAAACATTTTGATGTGGAAATTAAACAAACCACACTGACGGAAAAGTAAACTTAGCATGAAAAGATGGGTAATGTATCGCACACGAAGAGTTTGTATGTAGCAACCATCCGACTGGTATAGTAATCAAAACGCATGCACAAATTACAAAACGGCTTCAATTAGAAGTAAAACTTAGAAATAGTTTGTCAGCAGGGATTAAATCAATCATTCACTTATAATAGCAGAAGACAAGTCAAATGTAATTTTGAATGACACAAGGGGCTTTTTGTTGACATCGCTAGCTAAGTCAGGTAAGTTGCACAGCAATTAAGTTAAAATAAGTGTAATTATGTTAAATATGATTTTATACGAAAAATAATATTCCGCTAGGTGTCGATTTTCAATATTGTTTTTATTTCTTTATAATGTCTTTACTGATTCAGATTAAGTTGTAAATTTTATAATAGCAGTAACATAATCTTTTTTTGCATGGACACTGTTTTTCAATTATCTTTTTTTTTTGCATTAAAGTTAAGAGTTTCAAATTATTGGATTTGCTTAATACAAATTATTTTTCTAATTTAAAAAGTAGAGTAAATATTGTATAACGAATAATAACATCACATCGACCAGAATCATATAACCACATAGAAATTCAATATTTCCTTTTAAATTTTTTATTTGCTTAAATTTGAATAAATAAATTTAAAGAAAGAAATATGAATAAAGGGGAAAAATCAATTTTCTTTTCAAATGTTTCTACAGTAAAATACACAGTATATATTCATACAGTTATATTTATAATGATTTATCAAAAACAAAGTTCAAACAATATTTGTTTTACAAATGGAGTGCCTTTTATCTATAAGATAGTATTGTGATTTAAGCGAGTTTATAAAAAAAAATAATTAAACAGTTCACCAGCTTTTAGTAGCTGATTGAACTAAATATTTATTGACATACTGTCAGTTAAAAAGATATACAGTGACATGAATATGACATATATTTAAGTGCATATGTTTTTCAAGCCTAAATTTTCAAACTTTAAATTAGCGTTCATGCCGTTAATAGGAGATACATGTACATTAATATCAAATACCTTTTTATTTAGTGAAATAATGCATGTGAAGTCATACTCAAATGAAGTTGATGTCACACATTAAAACATGTAAATATCATGTAGTCTCATCAATTGACCAATATCTAAACCGGTATTCCAAAAAGTATGACTACAAATATGACTATTATATACAAAACAAAAGTGCATAGGTGAGGAATTAAATTTCGTTCGTCTTAAGCATGTTAAGCGCTTTTTGGGCTTTATCTTCAACAAGGACGACCAAAGACAGTGTCCAGGCCTTGGTCCAGCATCTCTATGTTTAACAGTTTACTTGGGATAGACGGTAGATTAAATTAAAATCGAAAGAAAAGACTTCATTACCATTGAATTTGTCATGTACAAAGATTTAAAAAAAATTTTTTTTTATAGTAGATTTTTTAACACAGTATTTCTGACAACCCATTGAATCCAAATTAATAATGATTACTACTAACATTCATTAAATTTGGTATTTCATATGTTTATTCAATTTTACATTTCTTTTCAAGTTAATGGTTTATATACATTTTATATAATAACGTGTAAAATTAGAATGGAAACGGGGAACGTGTCAAAAAGACAACAACCCCACCAGTGAACAGAAAACAGCCGAAGGCCACCAATGGGTCTTCAACACAGTGAGAAAATCCTGCTTCAGCTGTCTCCAAAACAATTATGTATACTAGTTAAGCAAAATGGACGTCACACAAGACTCTGAAACATATAAATGAACCAAAATTTAAAATAACATAAATTGATATAACAAGATGTGGTATGAATTCAAATGAGACAACTCTCCATCCAAGTCACAATTTGTAAAAGCAAACCACAAGACTAAAAACGACCAGAGGTACCTGAATTGGGACATGCGCAAACATGCGACCGGGTTAAACATATTTTTTTGAGATCTGAATCCTCCCCTTATACATCCAGCCGATAGGGAATAAGTAAACACATAGCAACACGCACCAAGACTAGTTCTTACTATTTATAAATATGCACATGAAATCTTCAAATTCGACAATTTCTTCTTTCACGTCATCAGCTAAAAAGATACGGACAAACAAACCAATAAAATATACAAGACACTGTCAGTGACAATAAAATCTAAACATTTGGATTGCTAAATAAATTGGAAATTGCAGATCTTATAAAACACAATTTCCCCAAACTTGTACCAAATTTTTACGGTTATCTGAGACTACTATCACATTATAGTTATAGTAGTCTCAGCGGTCATCTACGCCTGGAAGTAGATAAACCTTTGTGTTTTGAATTATTTTATCTTTTAGTGA
The DNA here is from genome assembly GCA_019925275.1 of Mytilus edulis. NCBI lineage: Eukaryota > Metazoa > Mollusca > Bivalvia > Mytilida > Mytilidae > Mytilus > Mytilus edulis. The sequence continues at coordinate 19,028,195 of CM034356.1, read as the reverse complement.
AGATAAGATTTACTGGAAATGACTATAACCATGACATTAAGGGGAAACTTATGTGAAAATAATTCAAATTAACCATTAAAAATTCACCATCTGATTAAATTAAAGAAACATATATAACCCATACCACGTTCTTGTTACATGCAGACGACAATTAAAGGCGGGAAAATTCCATATTGCATGTTGTATGAATATTCAATATTAGCATTATCAATTCTATGCTTGAAACATATCCTTTCGTGTAACAATATCAATACTCCGTAAAATGTTATTAGTGCCTTATTACAAGTAAAATCTTAATGTAAATATCAAGTTTACATACACTCTAATGTCCACAAGAATGTTGCTTTCTTAGTGTAAATCAGATAGCCACATGTTACCTCCAATCGAACTAAAAAAAATCGTATTACAGTTTTTATTTTATTTTAGATATATATGATAGTATAGAAAATGATATTATAAATTACGAGTTTATATTCATCTTTATTATTATAAATGATTTTATGTCATATTTGTATAATACAATTGGAAAAGATTGTATGACCTACATGTATACATATAGCTAATTACAATTACAATTACTCTCTCATAACTGAAAAAATATAATACTGAAATACATTTTAAATATATTTTCTTACCGTTTTGAATACAGAACATTTTTTCCAATTCCTTATCAATGAAATTATTTTTGATTAAGTAATTAAGAATTATTTTTTTTTATCCCCCCTTCCCCCTTTACAAAAACACGTTGTCTGACTTTTTATTAGAGGGAGCGGATTAACTGTTGCATACGTGCATATAAACATCTACATATAAGATTCAGATCTTATCTATGGAGCAAAAGTGAGGAAAACAAAGTGGCGTTAAACACCAAACAATCAATCATCGTATGGTGTAAACACTCGTGTTAAGTTTATATATATCAATACGGGTTTTATATCGCTTGTTTGTTTTCTCAATCAGAAGCTGATTTAAGGGCCATTCCCTTTAGGAGTTTCATATATATGCTAAATGCACAGACTTTTAACAAGTATATGTCTAAACGTTGGCTTGATAGCATCCTTTTTACTTCCAAAGTCCTGGATCCAAACCTAACAATAATGTATTACCGACGTCTTCTTTTAATTTATTTCCATCCTAATATTCTGCACCGAAACAAGCCGTCATGTGACTTGAGAGCCATGCAGAAGGTTATAAGAGCTCAGAATAGAATCCTATACGGCTTCTGATTGGATGATACAGGATTGGAATTACATTTAATCGAAAACTTCCAAATAGGTGTAAAAATTGCCGAAAATCATATTCACATTTTACGAAGTATAGAAAATATCTGCACGTCGGAGCCAATAAAATATGCCTTTTTCATTGAGCGAAAAAAATAGACGATCTTTTTCAACTGCATTTTAAGTCAATTTGTGCCGTATGACCCTATATAATGTTTTGGTTGTAATGGAACACTGACATTTCTAGTAACAGGATCTGCTACCCGTTTTTACCTAGTTTGTGTAGTCTTCGAGAAAAAAAATACGGAACACCAGTGGTACCCTATGGAAAATGCATTATGAATAATTGCGCTCTTGTAACCAGAAACAAATAATTTATCTGAAATATCTATTTACTATACTGAATTTGTAGCATGCTCCTTACTGTAATCAATAAGAGGATGATTTCGGTACCACACATACACATGTGACATCGTCTGACATTGAAATTATCCGAATTGATGTTGCACACAGAGTTTTAATTATTTGTTTGCCTTCTCCGCAATTTGCGTTCAATAACTTTAAGGTCAATCCACTAATAGACATAAATAAGCATGAGACAGTTGGTTTTACTGTTTTGATGGTTTTACACAAAGCATTTTTAGGGCCCAATATAGCTTGCTGTTCGGTGTGGGCCTAGGCACCGTGTTGAAGACCGTACTTTGACCCATAATGGTTAACTTTTACAAATTGTGACTTGGAATGAGAGTTCTCTAATTATACCACATCTTCTTATATATTTATTTGCATAAATTCTGCTGTATAGATTTACGACGTATTCCACGCCGAGGTGACTATTGTCAGATATATAATTGTACACAAAAGAGAATTTTTGATTACAGATATAAGAGGCTAACTTGTATCCGCTTTTTAAGCGAACGAGCACAGATTACATTTGGTAACAGTACAAGCAGATTTTTTTATGGATCTTTCAGATTTTCCTCCGGTTCGTACTTTATTTTAGCCCTATAAACTTTTTTGATTCGAGCGTTACTGATGAGTCTTTTACAGATTACAAGCGCAGCTGGCATATAAAAAAGAAGATGTGGTATGATTGCCAATGAGACAGCTATCCACAAAATGACACAGACATTAACAATTACAGGTCACCGTACGGCCTTCAACAATGACCAAAGCCCATACCGCATAGTGAGATATAAAAGGCCCCGATAAGACAATGTAAAACAATTCAAACGAGAAAACTAACGGCCTTATTTATGTAAAAAAAATGAACAAAAACAAATATGTAACACATAAACAAACGACAACCACTGAATTACAGGCTCCTGACTTGGGACAGGCACATACATAAAAATGTGGCGGGCATAACCAATTTTAATCTTATAGAATGAACTGCAAATTAGGCCTAGATTACAGTTTTTAACATAGGCGGATACAGATGGTGTCATTTGGTGCAAATTACACTCATCACCAAATGACATTCACAAGAGTTAAAGCAAAAATGGTGCATCATATAGAGTATATATTATTTAAATTTTGATTTATATACCAATAAGTCACTATAATGACAAACTTGTCATTCTATTTCCAATACAATAGATTTGCATTATAAGGAAACAAATTCCACATAAATATACACTGCACACTGCATAAGTAATTACTAATTACTGATCATGTCTTGCTAATTCGGTTAATGGTTCTACTCAATTTTTAAAAATGTTATATTGGTAACTTGACTGGTTTCCGATCGCAATATTCAGTATGTTACACATTCACCAATATAACTACCGGGACAAGAGTATGGCTAATAACTAATTATACCTGGAACGTAGTACCGGGAACCAGGATAATTGGTAACATTCTCCTGCAAACATTTCTGGATCCGGTCCTGTTTATGAACACTTACAAAACTACTTCGCATCTGTAGGAAAATGTGCTCTTGATGTCATGAGATGTGTTTATAACTTTTGGTTGCCATGTCGCCCGCAAAAGAATTAAACACAAAATTGGAGTTTATTTTATAAAAATGTCCTAACGAAAATTTAAAAAGTAAGAAGACATGAATGGTAATCAAAAACTTATAAATAGTTGTTTTCTTTGTTTTCTTTATAATAAGGGAAAGCTAGGTATTTGTTTTCTTTGTTTATTTGCAATAAGAGCATTGTATTGTTCTCTTTAACAATAATTCAATTTTCTTTCTGATCGACCTTTCAATTTTGAAGACTAACTTAACGAAAAACAAATAAAAAATAGACACGGCCTTAAACATGGAAAGCCGGAATCAATAGTATCTGAATTTGCACTAGGTTAAGTATATTATTTAATGAGTACGTGTCACGTGTAAGGTACGTTGTTCTTCTGTTAAATTCTATCAGCATACAAGAATGACTTCAACATTTACATCGACGCTTGTTTGAACTTTCTGTATAAATGGAAATTTACCTATATACATGTCATAAAACCAGTAATACTCATGTAAATAATGCTAATATACACTGGTATGCTACATAATTTACATTTGAACCAGCTGTCAAACGTAAATCTGTATTTGAATAAGTAATTAAATTCAATATAAATGGTATGAATACCAATTAGACAATTCTCAACAAGAGATCAAATGACACAGAAATAAGCCAGTATTATAGGTAATTATACGGCCTTCAAAAATGAGCAAAAAACACCATACCGCATAGTCAGCGATAAAAAGTCCCGAAATGATAGCCACATTAACCTACATAACAAACGATAACCACTGAAATACAGGCTCCTGAGTACCATGAAATAAACTACTTAGTCTTACTGGGTTTTTATCAACAGCATCATTGTATATTATATTTTTAGTGTTCTGTATTCTTTAGAGAATTTGGTGATGGTAGTACCTCTTCAATCTCTTTTATCTCCCGGTTCAGTTTATTTTACTCCCGTTTATTTGTGGTTCGTTGAAACCATCGGCCTTATTAAGCAAAACAACAGTTTTGAAAAGAAGACATGAATAAAGCTTCTACAGCGGTGTCAGATTGGAGGCGTTGTATTGCTGTAATCTCAGCTCTTTGGTCGGGTTGCTGTGTCTTTGACACGTTCCCGATTTTCATTCTCAATTTTATTACTAGCGCTTTCTTGTAAGAACATGGAGTGCAGTTAATCTATTTTATTAGATTCAAAACAAAATTTCAAGCCGAGCCTTTCACCCATTTATGGCCATAGAGAGCATTTTCCCATTTCCTGTAAGGTAGGTTTAAAATAACATTTAGCGTGAAAACTATGGCAGGATCTTCTTACCCTTCCATAACACCTTAGTCCCCCCTCCCCCATTTTGGTTGGGTTCGTGCTACTAATGCCTCGTTCACACGGACATTTAATTCGAATTGATTCGAATCGGCTCATTCGAATAACCCAATTCGAATTAGAAATACGCTTTTGTTAATACGAATTAAAAGTTAACGTCGTTTGGACAGTAAAGCGAATTTGACGCGCATTGTAATCTGAATTAGAATTGACGTTTTCTAGGACGTAAAACTTTTCGAATGCGAATTAAACTAATTCGAATTAGTTAATGCGAATCGAATTCGAATTACGTGTGAACTCAGCATAAGTCTTTATTTTTCTATTATGTGTTTTGTGTGCTGTTGTTTTTCTTTTTTTAACTATGACGTTGTCAATTAATTTTCGACATGTGAATTTGAATGTCCCTTTGTATCTTTCACCACAAATATGATGACACAGAAAAAATTCCTTTGTCTTCAACAGATTGCACATATATATAATATATATACTTGCTAATATAACAAGTATGTGCCGGGAAGATCAAAGATATACAGTTTATTCTTCAATAAATTTACATGTATTTAGCGGATCCAATCTATTTCAACCGTTTAAAGAAATTAACCTTAATACATGTATCAACCATCTGTCCTCAGTTAACATCCGTGAAACAATACATCCGTGAAATATATTTCATTACTTAGATGAAATATACAACTAATAAGTCCTGATTAGTTTGTAATTGAATTGTAGGTGAGTACACTAAGAATCCACTTAATAGAGATATTATTCATTGTTTTTCAAGCACTCTTCAATCACTTTTGTCGTCTGCTTGAACAAGTACGCTGATGAGAACTGACAGAACAGTTCGTAAGGCAAGTTATTGACGTGGCTTGATGAATTTTTATTAATAATTTGATATTAGTTTTTTCTATGTCATTAAATGAAAAGCTTATTTGTATTATTTACACGTTATAAAAGAGAATTAGATATACAAAATACGCACATTGTTGGATATATATACAATATATTCATACGAAAAGAGAGGCGTCTGGCTTTTTTCTGGCTTCGTAGCAATATAGAGCTTTTATGCTTTTGAAGAATGTGCGTTTATTGTTTTTATTGTTTTTATATACTTCATTGGATAAAAGAAAAGCCTGTCGGGTTGAGATAAATTATACTCAATCTTTAGCACACTTCCTCTTGTCTTTATATCCTAAATGATTTATTTTGTATAATGTCAATTTCATGTCACATCACCATTTTTCACAATTACCATTTTGAAATGTACATATGTTGTATAGCAAAATAAAGCACACTAGTCTATACGACAAAAAACACATCCCCCTCAATTAAACTGTTGGCACGCCAAGATGACATTAAAAAAAAAGTAAAATAGCAAAAATACAGAACAACGAGGAAAATTCAAAAGTCAGTAATCAAATGGCAAAATCAAAAGTCAAACACATCAAACGAATGAATAACAACTGTCATATTCCTGACTAGGTGCAGGCAATTCTCACTTTCTTATGAAGTAAACGGTGGATTAAACATGGTTTTCTAGCTAGCTAAATATCTAACTTGTATGACAGTCGCAACATTTATATAAGACAAAACACCAGCATCCTAAACCTTTAATGAAATCGACATGACTCGACTGGAAAGAAAACACCTAAGACATTGTCGTTATTACTCGAGTTGACAGGACTTGAATTGCAAAGAAATAGATATATTTTATACTTTAATGACTAACTTAACATATATAGATATAAAAACAATCAAATCAAGTCATTGACCAATACAATGTATGCCATCCGCCAAATAAATAGTTTTTCCGACAGTCAAAGCTTCACAACGCTTTCAATATTATCGATAAACTTCAACATGAACGGGGGGTAACCATCCTCTGGATTCCGTAACGGTTGTGTGCTCGCCTCGATTGTAGGGGTGGGTCGGGATGAATACGGGGATAGAGATGGAACGTGCGCACATTTTTGAAGGCGCTTCATACAAAATGTTCTTCAGACCATACTTTTACGCCGAAATAAAATTGCAAAAGAAGCATTCAAATTTTAAATATCTAAATTTTGAAAAAAAATATCCAGAAATTTTACAATTTTAGAAGTGGTCACAGGAAGTATACAGCGAAATTTAAAATTTTGCTGAAAAAGAGTTGGTTTGTATCTTTCAAATTTAATAGAGAATTTAGAGCAAAGAGTCAGGGTTGACAAAATTTCTTTAAAAAAAAAAACCCGTACATATTACATTCAAATTGAAAAGGAAATCCATACTTTAGTTAATATAATTCCATTTTGATTTAATCTCTCTTACACTATTGAACGAGCTTAATATATTTATTTTTAAGGTTGACAATTTTCATTTTTGTAAGGTCTTTTACGGTATGTAAGCCTTAAATGTATTATTCAGAATTGTAGTTTTGAATGGTGTTTAACAAACTATTTGCGACATCATGAGAATGACATTTTACATTAATTTGAAAGTTTGGGGTGACTGGGTTGATATTTTCTTCGTAGGATGCCTAATTTGGTGTATACGTAGTTTAGTTCGGTCAATGGTTGACTGATGTTCATTGACTGTTACATAATATACATAAAATGAAAATAAGGAGATGCGGTATGATGGTACATCGCTATTTAATCTGCGTCACCGAAGGCGGCAGCATGTCTGGTAATCGCTAGACTTTGTCTGTCCGTCATGCCGGTCGTCTTTCCAAATATAACATTTGTCAATTAAAGTTTTCTTATATTTTGTTGCATTTTCCATGTACACGTTCAGATAATGTTCAGTTGAAGCCAGTGTGCAATGTTTTACATCTGTCGGGTATTCATCTAAAAAAGAAGATGTGGTATGTATGATGATTGCCAGTGAGACAACTCTCCACAAGAGACTAAATGACACAGAAATTAGCAAACTCGGGGAAGGTCAACGTACAGCCTTTACAATGAGCAAATCCCATACCGCCTTTTATAGCGGACTATGCGGTATGGGATTTGCTCATTGTAAAGGCTGTACGGTGACCTTCCCTGAGTTTGCTAATTTCTGTGTCATTTGGTCTTTAATCTCCAATTAAAACAAGAAAAACTAAAAGCCTAATTTGTGAACGAAATAATGAACGAAAAACAAATATGTAAACACAGCAACAATTTAATCGACAACCACCGAATTACAGACTCCTGACTTGGGACATGCACACACAAAATGTGGCGGGTTTAAACAATTTTAGTGGCCGCCCAATGTTTACTAACAAACTTTACAACACTCATAGTAAAAGGAACCTTATTTTTATTAACAAAGTTAGTTGACATCAGTGAAGGTCTATTTTGTAAAAGTATGTAATTATCGTATATTTAGAAAGTCGATGTGATGTGATTTTGTTAATAAATGAAATGTATCTTCTAAAACAAATCACTACATTTTTTGTTTACTTCTGTGGAATTTTTGGTTGTTTAAAAAAAAAAATTATATGCAAGAATGTAGATTTTGTTAACGTCCATGTAATTTCCATTGATACCTCTATAATTACCTTCTTTTTTAAATTATAAACTTTATAAAATTCTGAATTTGTCAATTAAATGAACAATGAAGTTTCATTATCGTTTATTCTGCAAAATTCAGCTTATTGTCCGGAATATCCATGAAATATTTGCTACTGGAGGTTTAACAAACAAACAAAAATGAATACCAATCGATATCAGTTTAAAAGTTTAAAACAAATATTATTTAAAGTTTAAAGTTTGATGAAGTATAGTTACCTATGAACATATTGATTTTCTATTTTTAGTGCATTCTTAACAAATAAAAAAGACATCAATTACCCTTACATAATTATTTGTAAATAGACCATGTTGTACCCCGGGAATAGCCATTATACTACACAAACAATAAATTATGAATATGATTATTATAGGTTGATTGAAGAAGTCCATTATAACTTCAGGTAAGGTTTCAGGTAAAGTTGTTTTCGCATGATTAAACTGTCAACAAACCCAACACAAATCAGGTAGATTAACAATTAACCTGTGCGTATCAATTGTTTTGAAATAAACACCTGCCAATCAAAACGAAACCTAATACATTACAAGCAACTGAATCTGTGCGCTTAGTGGCTACTTTTGAAAGATTTATAAACAAGTGTGATACCATACCGTTATACAGACACTGATTAAAGTGATATAAATAATCACATACCTGGATTTTTTTGTTATTTCAGAGTATAATATATACAACACTTGGTTGACTGACAGTCACTTGAATGATCACCGATGTCAATTTCACTGACAATCTAGTTGTAGTCAACGTTGGATTCAAATGCGTGGAAAGTATGGGAGAGTACACAAGCTGAAAAATCTTGTGGAATTTAAAATGTGATTCAAGTTTATAGAAATGGATGTAAAATTGTATAGTTATTTATTGAATATATTATGAAGTGGAAGCAACGTGTATTATTTGGTGGGATTACAACTTTGTTCGTGTGTAGTGTAGTTTTTCTTCTACAAGCACTTCCCCAAGTAAAAGTTAGTTCTTTTAGATTAACTAATAGTGGAAGGTATATGAATTATGGAGAAAATACTGCACACATGTCAGCCATTCGAAAACGGTTGAACAAAAGTAACTACACCAGCGATGATTTTAGTCCCGAAAAGGGGGACCCTAATTTAGTTCGTGGATTCCAAGGAAGGCCAGTCGGTGGAATCCGGAATAATGTTCAGCCACTCCAATTCTATCCATCATCTAATTTTGTAAATTATACAGATAAAGATGTAGACTACCTTTTAAAAAAGTTACAGTCCATAAATAAAGAAATCTACAATTTTGAGAAACTAAGGAAAATGTCGTACAAACAATTGATAGAAAACTACAGCGATAGTATCAAAAAAGGAAAATATCTCTCAGCATACCGGACATATGAAGGGTAAGCTATTATTGTTACTTTATTTATACAATGCAATCGTGTTGCCTTCCTCCCTATGCTTTATCTCAGCCACTTATTTTCATATTTGATTTATATCTCACCTTCCATTTTAAAGATAGAAGTATCTGAGATATTTGGGCATGTAGAGCATTTTTAGATGTATCTACACATGTTCTGTGTTCTGAAAAACATAAAATGTATAGTCACCCCATGGCCAGTCATATTTTATTAATTACCAATTTATTTTCTCATTAAATCAGATGAAACTTTCTCATTGTCCAGCATATGGTTTCAGTGAAAAGACTGAGTCCAAACACGTGTTACATTTATTTAAAACCCTTGGTCAGTCAAATTTTATCTGAAATTAAAATATGTAAAATGAAATTGATTTTACAGATTATGACTATTGCAAACGGAAATTAAGCGGAATCATAAAAATATATCGTCACTATAACACACCTGCTTCTGCGTCAGACTACAAAATGAGATTTAATTACATATAGATAATCCCTAAAGCAGTCAACCTACCTGAGGTTTGATACAATTAATAGCGCCATTCAAGTTATATAGACCTGTCTACATCAATGGTCGTACTTATGCTGTATGTTTAATGGTAAACTCCTCAGTTGTCGATGAGGTCCAATTTACAAGCTCAAAATATGCCTTGTGTATTGGACTTTTGGAATAGTAGGACGGGACGATAAAAAAGGGGTCAAGATGTCAATTTTTAAGAGGCAGTAAACTAACACCGAACAAAACCATTGCCGTAGGAAAAACGTAGAAAAGACAATCCAATGAATGACAATGTTTCTCATAAAACTGTAGTTACATAGTATTAGAGAACAATAATCTATTTAAAACAAAACTGTAAGGTACAATTATTACATGCATGTGTGATAAATGTAATGAAAAGTAAAATCACAAAAATAATGAACTTAGAGGAAAATCAATTCGGAAAGTCCATAATCACATGGCAAAATCAAATAATAAAACGCTTCAAAAACGAATGGACAAGAACTGTCATATTCCTGACTTGGTACAGGCATTTTCAAATGTAGAAAATTAACTTGAAGGATTTATCACATTGATACATTTACATGATTTTTCTACTACACAATATGTGTATTTACACTATATTGTGAGGTAAACAGTTTATCAAATATTTATAGATATATGGGAAAAACGACGAAGAGCTATTAATAGTCCACAAAACACGACACGCAGATAATTAAAGATAGAGCATCTTGATATCCTCTCCCTCCCCCCCCCCCCCCCCCCCCACCCCAATCCGCCTTTAAAAAGTGGGACACCTCCATATGTGTGCAAACTACCCTTGCATTTAAATGTAAAAGTCAAAAATAAAATAAAAGATACATTGACAGGCAATACACACCATTTGTCTTAAATACAATTTATATCTTTTTATTGATAATTAATAAAAGTATTTAAAGTGACGTCGTGCAAGAAACAGCTCGAAAATGAGGTCCATGTCTATCAAAAGTTACATGATCATAAATATGTTTTTGTTTTATGTATTTACTTGTATTTCTTGACTGATGTGTTAATATTATGTTATATTTTGTGTTTTGCTTGACTCATATGGGTGTGAATTAGCGAATAAAATGATGAAATAAAAAAAGCACACACACAAAGAAGAATAAAAAAAACTAGTATCTCAATTGTTTGTAAAACAATTGAAAGGTCTTTCCTGTAAAAGTGATGTTTTCGTAATGTTCTTTGTACGACCTTTCGTTTGATATACGACAAGCATACCTTCTGAAACTTTTCGCTTTTTACACTTAATGACCTCATCCGCCGACATTTTTGAGATCGGAAGTATGATACATGTAAAATCAGGTAGATGAGCTTTCATTTGATATGCGACAACGCCATGTTCTAAAAAGTTTGATTTTTGCACTTAATAACCCCATCCAACCAATTTTTGGAAGTTGGGAATTTGATATTTCAAATGTACACATCATGACCTTTCATTTGATATACAACAACCCTATAGTAAAAGAAAATTTATTTTTTTGCACTCAATGACCCCATCCAACCAATTTTTGGTGGACGTCAATTTGAAATTTGAAATGTACGCTTTATGTTCTTTCATTTGATATGCGACAACCTTACCATCTGAGAAATTTGAATTTTTGCACTAAATGACCCCACCCTTCCGCCTGGGATGAAAAAGAATTTTAAAATTTTCATTTTTAAGTAGAGTTTATTGAGACCTTCAATTTGATATATCAGATGACCCCATTTGACAAAGTGCCAAAAATGATGCAATATCAACGATATAAATAGAAGTTATGAAATTTACAAAGTCAATGCAAAACTTGAAAATTTCAAAATGATTTTTTGGTGTTTTTTTAAATGGAATGTTTTTGGTATTTGGTCAAACATATAACTATGTTAACCTCTTCAATTTCTAAAACATTTTAAGTAGTAAGCTCTTGTTGATTCAGAAATATATGCCTCCGCTCGCAAAACTTCAAACTGCATTATCTCTAAAACAACAATAGATATCTCAAATCTGTTAAATGGTAAATGATTTACAGTTGAAGGACAACGTTATAGAAAAAGAATTGGGACAATTTCAAAGTTCACCAAGGTCACAATTAATCATCAAACATATGATGCAATACTAAACTTGAAAACCGGAAGTCGTAGAGACATGGGATTACCACCATTCAACTCAGGACCACTTAACCTTTGAAATGTCACAAGGTCAAGGTCATAGTATAATGTGAAGGTCAAGGTGACATTTCATCATGACCTGACATTGACCTCAAATTGAAGGTCTTGAATTACTGATCATCTTTGCTGTTTATAGTAGGTTGATATCTGTTACCTTTAAAAAGATATACACAAAATACTATACTTTTAAGAATCATCCCGTTGTAACTTTTGAACAGACGGTCGGACATTTTTGGGCTTATCATATAAAATGTAGAGCTCGTCGAGAGGAACATTTTATACGCTGTATGTATGCAGCAAAGTCTTATCGTTTTCCTAATATGTAAGCTTGAAATTGCAGCGTAATTTTTTTTTGCACTCAGTGACCTTTGACCTTGACTGCATATTAAAGGTCACATGAATTAAAGATTATTGGTGAAGGTCCCAAGTCTCTTCGACTTCTGGTTCTCGAAATACAATTGTTCTAAAATAATGTTCAATTTTTCAAGGGGAATAACTACTTATAAGGGTTAATAACAAAATGATTGTACATCTTCATTAATATTGCCATCTGTTCTTGTACATGTTGCCGTTTTCAAATCGATTCTATCTCTTATACTTTTTGAGAAAAATGCAAAGGAAAGAATTTTTTCAAGGGGATATAACTCTCATAGGGGACGATGAAATCCTATTCAGCCTCACATGGTAATACATCATGATGAGATCTACATTGTGTCCAATTAAGGTCATGATATCTTTAAAACCAACGAAGGGGGGCCATGTTGAAAAAAATCAATAAAAGGGAGATAACTCCTAAAGGGATGATGAAATCCTTAACAGAGTCATTTGGTAATACATCTTGGTGAGGTCTAGCGATGGTCCATATTTGGTCTTAATAACTTCAACAGACATCATAAGCGGGCATGTCAAAAAAAATGTTGGAAGAAAAAAAAGAAAAAAAAAAAGAAAAAGAAAAAAAAACATTAGAAAAACAATAAGGTCTTTCCCATGTAGGGGAAAGACCTTAATAACAAGAAACTTCGCATACTTGACAAATACAGATGAATGAATTCTGGAAGAATGCGTAATTCGAAAACAAATTGAATTTTTGTAGAAGATATATATTCTGTCTTCATAAAAAAACAAAGAAAATACCATTAAAAATTAACTAGATTCATGTACAGTTAATCATTAACAACATTTTCCGTTTATATCTTATTTGACTATATAATTGTACAAATTAATCATGTCACTTTTGTACATGTTATTTTGTATTAATGTCCTACCGTTTTTCTTAAGTAAATAACAATAAGTATGTTACACGTTGTTACAATGCCCCAAGGTTGGGTGACTGTTGTTGCAATGTATATAAATTATGTTACCAAAAAGTCATTACTATAATGTATCGTTACACACAGTAATGAAATTACTTTTAGTTATAATTTGCTCGAAAAATTTTTCCTGAATAAATTATAATTTTAAAAACAATTAATTAGACTTTAAATTTACTTTGTATTTATTCTTATACGTATGGATGTCACGATTGTGCATAATTAATTTAAGCTACTTGAATATTTATTTGATGTTAAACTCTATAGACGTCTTTCATCCTCGTTCTCTTTGCCCATATTTGTTTTAAAAAATAAAGACCATGGCGCGTTGATTACGAAAGTCCGAAAATAATTATGCATTTTCACGGTTCCGAAATCTGTTGGTTTCGAGCGAGCAAGATCGGATCCTATATACATGTACATGTACATGTAGTTTACCATACATACAATATGGGGGTTTCCCCCCATTGTTAAAGGTTGTTCAACGACCTTTAGTTGTAGACACATTTTCCTCCATGTTTTTTTGGATATGTGCATCATATAAATATGAAGCAAATGCCAATACAATACTCCATTTCATAACTTTATGCTCACAGTGCATAAATGGAAAAATAGTAATTAAATTGAAATTATGGAAACTTGGAAATGTCATTATGGAAAACCGTGCTAGTAACATTATAACAAGTGTTTCAATCGTGTCGTTTTGCCACATAAACTTATTGTATATTTAAATTATGTACTCATTTCTTCACCTCCCAATATTGATAAATATAATTATATTGAAAATTACTAAACCGGAAAATTATAGTGAAATTCTTCCTTTTAAATCATCGACTATTTGAAGTACTTTCAATGCATGGATTAATACACCATGCATTATTAAGAATATATAGAAGTGTTTTATGTAATATCAACGGAGCAGAGTATACCCGAACGGTAATCAGAAACCCGAATGTATAGCAATATGATAAAGTGGGAACTAGTGTAAAAGAAACATTATCAAACATTGTTGCTCAATGATGATTGATGTTTTAACGTCTGACGTAATACTGCCTTGAAAGTAGATCTAGACATGACTTTTTTCTTCAAATTAGTACCAAGAAAAACTCAATCAAAAATATTTCTCTTCAGGGTTTCTGAAAAATTTGTTAACCGATCGGATATTTGAATGTAGAATATTATATATAAACATGACTGATTTACTCGCCAATGACCACGTGCATGATATATTGTTGCAACTTATAACAGAACTAAAAGAATACAAGTGTTTGTTTTTAATTATCAAAGAACGATTGAATAATTAATTTTAGCTTTATATCCAGTCGCAAATATTTCACGCATATCGACGAGGAGAACACACGAAACAATAACTTAACCTAGAAATTTCTGAAATGTCGACCAATTGGAATGAAGGACTGATGTTTTCATTGAAGGAAGAGATGGTAAAGGAGGAATAGACAGATAACACAAACAAAGTGTTTTTTTTCTAAAATGATGTTTTCAAAAATCAATGTAAGAGTTTTCTGGCTAACATAGATCCTTTAAATGAAAAAAGGAGTCCATTTTCTGATTTCAATAAGCTGTATACAAGAATACAACTTAAACGAGAAGAAAATAAGGGATAAAGAAATCTGGAGCAGAGAGAAAATATTCTCGCCGTTCACGTTTTATTACTATTTTTCTGTTCAAGTTTCCTTTAAGATTGTAAGACAAGGCAAAACAAATTTTTGTGTTTCCTTCCTTCATAATAACCCGATGTTTTCATGTCTACCAAACAACTGTGTAGAACATACTTGGTTAAGAGCTGTTGAAGTCTAGACATTTCCCAATGTAAAGACTATGCACAATATTCCAAAGAAAGGCACTGGCTACGATTACCCACAAAAAGTAACAATATGAAATATTAACTAAATGCATTTCCGGAATGGGTGCATGCAACAGTATTATTGTTCATTGTTTTTCGGAAATACAGTACTGCAATTAGTCTTGGAAGTAACAGTAATAATTTGTTCGTTTACGGGTAATCGTCGCCAGTGCTTTAAAGGGAATCATTCTTTCTGCTTATTTACACTCTATATTTTCTCCTAGGAGGCATGGAAACGTCATGAAACATATCCTCGTCTCATGGGTTGTATGGATACTAAAAATCCATTGTGACAATTCATTTTGAAAAAGCATGCATAATTCGAATACAAATGACGTATTAAAACATATGATCTGACGATATAATTAATTTATCTTTTGGACTAGCCTAGGTACAATACGTAAACTGTCGTTATCTCAATACATGTATGTGTGTTTTTCTATATATTTAGAATGGGAGGATGTATATAACATTTCGGTAGTACCCGGCAACAAATCTGTAAATTTATTTTCACAAAGATCAATGATATTATCTAGCATTTAACTATTTTATTCATAATTTAAATCAACAACCTAGATCTTTCGGATTATAATAATCTTTAGCGCCCTCTATTCAAAACTGTTCCTTGTAGAGTGATAGTAGTGGGCTAGATATAACGACTGGATTGTTCGGGTTAAATAATCTTAATGGGTATGTGATTGATCTTGCCCTTGAAACCCTCAGAAAAGATTTACTTGTAACATTTGTATTGATAGAGGAGGCGTTTCCCCGACTCTTTGTCCAGAAAATATGCATGTAGAACATTCTTTGATTTTTGACTGCTTGAACCCAATTTTAGGCATACATGATACCCCCTCCCCCCAATCAAACTGCCTCATGCCTTCTCATTCTTTAGTTGTGTAAGGTAAAACTGTCCTTGTATACACAAGCGTCATTGTAAATAAATAGTTACTGTAACACATTTTAAGCTAACAGTCCACATTCTTTGAACATTACAATTTAAACAATGTGTTAGTGGGGCCTGAAGCTATTGTAGGTGCTGTTGTTCAGTTAGCAATAATGCATCAAAACCAACACAAACGATTCGACATTTTTCATGGATAGCCTGAACTATGAATTATATTTTTATTATCAGTGAATGTTGCATTGAAAATTGTATGATTTCCCCTTTTGCAGCCAACCTTCGTGTCATTTTAATTGATGAAGGTTATTTTCTATATACTAAAATTCTTAGTGCATTTCTGATATGGGTATAGAAAATGAAGCAAGGAGGAGCAACGCAAATTACATAATTGACGCACAAATCGATCTACATGACGTATAACAACATTCGTTTAGTGCATTTGCACAGTTTCAATTGCACAGCCTTTTTATCAATTAATTTCATTACATCGTATACAATTTAAGAACATTCTGGGAGTTAAAATAGTATGCACGCAACAACTGCATGTTGATAGCCGATCAAACATATAAAGCCTATAAAGGCAACTCCTTGCCTACCACCGATCAAACAATAGAGTCTTTGAAAATTAAACATATTTCCATTGCGTCCATGTTTAGTACCAGCTGTTTTTGAAAATTGTGAAAGAAATTGCTTAATTCTTTTCCGATATGATCTGCTTGCATTTTTATTTGAATACAAAATACATAATTCTTGTAAAAACACAAATAAACCAGACATTTATTATATTTCATAAATGAAAAGTTCATTTTATATTGCCACTTCAAAGGACATTATATTGCATAAAACACACTGATAATAATACTCGACGAGTCCATAAAATAAATAGTTAAGATATACAGCAAAGTAAAGCGTTGATTTCCCAATTAAACAACAGAGCAACCATGGTTTGATGGTTCGATTGAAGAACAAGCTGACATATGTTTTGGCTTACGACGTGCTGTGTAATACTATCTGAAAAGACAGGAGGTTTAAATGCTGTTTGATATATTTTCTCAATTCTTTGTATTTTTTGAAGTGTTGACATTTTATCTATAGTTTTAAGATTTTTGCAGACAGCTGGTGAACAAGTATACAAGTATCTTAACATTTTACAGGTTTTAAAAACTTGATCTTCTTCGGTACTTTAATCATTTAATTTGAGATTATTGGTATATTTAGTAAAATGTTTGTTTGTTTAAAGGCTAATTTCGTACTGATACTTGAGACGGTTGATTTAAAACAAATCAAAGCACTCAAAATCCTGTTGGAATCGTGTCACTAAACAGGTTTCACCTTTGGCTCTTGAAGCCCTCTTAGTATCAAATGTTTGCAAATTTGAGGCTTTTGATCAGTGTTTTCATTAGTTATTGACCCGTTATGTGAAGAGGTCAAGTGTTAATCTAGAATACGCGGTAAACTAGTGCAGGGTCTGTCACTTACAAAACAAAATGTGAAACATGTCTAAACGAGAGAAAGACAGACACGAGTATATAACATTATTATTGAAAATGGGAACACATTATCAGGGATTACATAATCATCAGTGTAATTAGATTGTAACTAATGTGAAGCTTATCTAAGAGGAAGTACAATTAAGTTTATGCGCTTTCAAAACTCAGGGTGACCCTGCTTAACCGAATACTTAACTTTGTAAGAGTTATCTCCCTAACACTGTTTTTCTTCAATTTAAAAAGAACAAATGTGACGCTTATCTCAGAGGAAGCACAATTAAGTTTATATGTCCGCATTTCGGGTAAAATCAAATATGATTTAACATATTTCAAACAATAAAGGACACTTAAGGAAGCTGGCTTGTCATGTTTTTGAAGTTTGTCAAATTTTTGGATCCATTTAAATGCCTTGAAAAAATTTGCCCAGTGACCCCAATTTTTCTTTTTGAAATTCTTTAACAATTTTTCATGTATAATGATAAGCCATCTGTAAAAGTCTTATAAAATTTTAACTACTTTTTAACAGTTTTTGAGAACTTTAACTTGTCAATGATAAAGCCATGAAAAGTCAAGAGAGAATATTTTCCCGCCAAAATTACAATGGCTCATATCTCGAAAACAAGCACGGTAACCTATATATTTTTTTTGCTTTTTGGATTCCTTATTAATTCCTTATCAATAAAACTAGTGTTTTGAATATCTTGCTGAATCATATGATAGTGCTAACTTATAACCTTTTGTAGATAATTCAGGGGCAAAAAAAAATGTATACCTTTCATTGGGGATCCAAGGGGATTTTGTTTGGGGGGGGGGATCTGCGGCTTCCTTCTGCCTTGAATTATATTTAATGAAGCTGTCATCATCTTAAAGTGCATACATGTATATAAATCTTTCACATCAAGGCCGTGACCTATATTTTTTCCATTGAAATTTAAAGTCATATGTTTGTTTTGCTATAAAAATCAAACATTTGATCTGATCGCTATTTTATATTTAATGAATCACAACATTTTCCGTGTCATAAACAAATAATTCTGTTAAATAATCAAATATTACGTTTGAATGAGCAAACAATGTAATAAAACTAAACAAATAATTCGTCTGATTATAAATCTTCAAAGTAAAACAACAGCCGTCGGAACAGAGTGTGAAAGAATAAAAATCGTTTTAGTCAAATTAAAAATTAATGATAGAAAGAAAAAAAGGTGTTGTCGGTTTCTATAGATTAATATAGGTTAATTATATTCAGTTTGAGGCTGGTACAATTTAATATGTGTTTTAAAATTATGCATGTTGTTTCCATGCATTCGGACCGAGTATGTAATTATCAATTTTCTCAATCAATCCATGAGTCAACGAATCAATCAATCAATCAAGCAAGCAATCTATCAATGGATTATTCATATTAACATAACAACGGGTATGATTGGTCACATTGATAGAATCAACTTCTTATAAATGCCAGTGCTTTTAACTATATTCATACTCTTGAAGTGATTAAACATGTAACAATTTGCATTCACCTTGTCCTTCTTCGTTTGTCCCGTCGCCGAACAAACATTTCCACAACACTTTTCACAGGTACAAAATGTACCACTGAACAGAATGACTT
>CM034356.1:18955778-19008801 GCA_019925275.1 Mytilus edulis | reverse complement strand
GAGAAATGGTTAATTAATCGAGGAATCTTTACCGTGTAACGTCCTTGCATTGTAATTAGCAAATCTTATGCCATCATGTAAGCTACTACAGTAATTTCAGTATTGTCAGTTTTCATTTATTAAAAAAAAGACAAAAAAACGCATTACGTGCATATGCACTGTTAGTCTTAAGCTAAAGTAATGTTAACTCTATTATTCCATAGTCTAAGCAATAAGACAAATGACTAAGAGACACCAGGTTTAACAAGTTAATAAGTTTATCATGTTAATTACTATATCACTTGTATGTTTATAATACTAATGAAGTTGTAATACATCACTCATTTGATGTCCCCTTCGCTGACATTTATTATACAATATTTCTAATATTTATCATATTTTGAACGATGTGTGATTATTATAGGTATTTTATGACAATAGATAAATAAAAAAATGCTTTCATAATAGGACATTAATGGCAATAAATAAAAATAGCTTTTGTTTGCTATTTTAATTTACAGACTGTTATATAAAATTATTATTATAACATTGCTAATTAATATGGAAATATAAATTTTTCGTTTAATTTATAAAACATTAACATGGTGTAATAATAAAGTAGCATTTTATTGCTTAAATCATCAAAATTACATATTAATATAAACCCAAATCACATATATATGAAGTAAAATAGATGTTATTAAAATTAAAAAGACGATAGGCGATAGGCGAATTTTGATACGCTTAATTGATTTAAATATAGCTCATTATTACAGACCTGACATACAAAATTCATCAGGATGTCAGAGTTGCATATCTTTTACCAAAAAAAGACATGTCATTGCACAAGGTCATGTTTTTCTTCTGACTACTAATGCCGTCTTTACAATAAATCCGTTGGACATTTAGTGTTTACTGATTGATTGTTGAGTCTTCAGTTCAAGTTTTTTTAGTTGTTTTTTTGGCTTTGAACTAGCTTTCAATAACAACAAGTACTCGCGGATCTGTGCTTTGTGCTTTGTGTTATGTGTTTTTGCTATTGTATAGATCTGATGAGTTCAGACCTTTACAACTGATTTTCACCGTATGGTCTTTTACTTTTCCACCACTGTCATAGATTATGGGAGGGTTTGGCGCCAGCAGATATGCTAAACATGTCCCAACCCAGGAGCATGTAATTCAGTGGTTATCCTTTTTTTTCGTTTATCATATTTCTTTTATTTTTCTTCTTTTCTTCTTTTGTACATAAAACAGATCGTTAGTTTTCTCGTTTTAATTATTATTCAATTTTTCATTAGGGGAATTTTATAGCTGACTATGCGGAATGTTATTTAAAGTCAATTGGAAGAAGTGTCTCATTGGCAGACATACCACATCATTATTTTTTTAAATACAGTGTTACCCAACGTAACGTTTGCTTAATGAAGGCTAACATAGTGTACCGCTATTTGAAGCAGCGGACAACACTTACACACAAAATGTCATACATGTGAGAAGTTGAGCTAGCTATAAAACCAGGTTTAATAAACCATTTTCTACACAAGGATAAGCCTTTACCAAGTTAGAAATAGTTGTTTTCCATTTGTTTGATATGTTTCAGTTTTCCGATTGTGCCATTTGTTTAGGGACTTTCGCTATTTTTGTAATTCTACTTTTTATGGACAAAATCTTACACTTTTAAACTCCCTTTATTCTCCTGGATTGATCATAGTTTTACAACTCAACATTATAACTTGTGCATTAATACATTTTTGTAAGAATTTTACTAGAAGAATGAAGTCTAATTGTGATTTATAAAAAACGAATTTACAGAGATTTTGACTCCTACATTTGTATATGTTCACAAAAGTAAAATTATGCTTACCCAAATATATCTCACATAATTTAAGGCATCTAATCTTATAATTGAAAAACATGCCACGTTTTAAACCTATACTATATTTAGCTCTGATGTATTCAGGAAATTAATTTTAAAAAGAAGAAATGTCATCACTTTATGTTTTGAATAGTAAATAGTAAACTTGCTTATGTTAATATATTATTCAAAATGCATGAATGATGCGTACACCTTTATTGTTTTCTTTTTTAAACTGTCAACCAAACCAGATCTATGAGGGTTGGATAGGGTCCTACATTTCTGAAATTTTAATTTACTGGGCATTTTTTTGCAAGTAATGCTTGTTCTGTAAAATTTTCATGAAAATTATTTTACTTTAGATTTAAATATCTGTAAATGAATAATTTCTTTATTCTTTGCACTTTTGCTACCCATTACTCTTCATACTTTTGCATCCCTTTATTCTCTATTCTTTATTTTGTTGTTTATTTTTCTCTTTTCATTTAATTTTTTGATAATTTTTCTACATTCTGTAAATCCTTCCATATCCGCAGGTCCTTGATATATTTCCGATTCCATTTCGAATATTATCAAATATCTTTATCCACTAGATGTATGATCTTTGAACACCGGTATACTACTGTTGCCTTTATTTGTTACTCTCATTTATTTACATGTATTATGACACGAAAAGACATATTGATACGTTATTGAAGATTTAAAACCCCGTTTCGTGTTCCCAAGTGTTGTATTAGGAAGACCATTGACTATCATTTCATCGTTTGCCGTTTAAACTATGGAGTTTCCTGGTTATTTTTGATTCTGATTTTTGATTTTTCCTTTGGTATCTTCTACATCCTTTTTGTTTCATAATGCAGAAAGAAGATGCAGTTTAAAAGGAAAAACATATGGCTATTCAACACTTATCAACTATTTTGTCCAACAAACTATAGGATATAACACTCAAGGTACTTGTTTACCTCTGCAAGACCTTGGCCTATTTATACTAGCAGAACTCAAAATCAGGGATCTATCAACAAGACATTTATACGCAACATTTATTTTTCTTATGTTAAACTCTATATATGTCAGAAAAATGATGTATTTACTTATATTTACATTGTTTACAACTACATTGAACATTATTGTATAAATGGAGGTTTAATATGGAAGAATGTTTACGGTTATCAATTATGAAATTGTTAAGCCTTCATTCACTACACTAATTTCAAAGCACGTCATTTCACTGATTTCCCAAAGTGGGGATGATAAATACATCTATTATACTAAAATAAACATCCAACTGTATTATCAAATATAAATCTGATTTTAATTCCAATTTAATTAAATACCCAATACTGTCAACTTCTGAGAATAGCTGTAAAACATCCTCCAAGGAAACATATTTTAGATGATACTATTATGTTTATAGTTATTGTCACGTTTATTAGGTCGCGATGTGAAAAGAAAACATTGTGAAAAAAAGCTTAAAAAAATACCGCACTCCAAAGAAAATTCCAATCCAAAAGTCCTTTGTCAATTGGCCGTTTCAGAATCTAATGCATCCTGGGTAATATTTTCAAAAGCGTACACCAAAGCGTTTTGATTGGTTTAAAACGTTATAAACAATGGAAATTCAACCAATGACGTAACGTTATTTTCACTTTGGGGTACGAACAATGAAATTACCCATGATGCTTTAGATTCTGAAACGGCCAATTAGCACAATCAATGCTCAAGTACACCTAATAGATAGAAAAACAATTGCCGTATTCCTTACATGGTACAGGCATTTCTTTATGTAGACAATCGTGGATTAAGATGGTTTTATAACTACATGTAGCTAACCACTCACTTGTATGACATTCGCACAGAATTATATTATATTGACAACAATATGTGAGCGCAAAACAAACTCACACATAGTAAATAAATAAATGCAACGGTAGTATACCGGTGTTCAAAAGTCACAAATCCGGGTATAAACTAAAATCATGGGAAACACGTCAATTGTAAGAGGAAAACAACAGTTAATTTAGAAACACTGAAGTATAACAAATACAAACGCCAACATACATAGAAACGAAGTATCTGATAACATCTATCAAAATGTCAAAAACTTGGGAACAACAGTGAAGGAAGAAAACACAAAATGGCATATACACAATCTCGAAAAGAATGGACTGTTACAGAACAGCAAATGTTGACGTTTCATGCCTAAGCGAAACTTTTAGGGACACGGTAATTGCTGAATATTTCATATTACTGAATCATATAAAAAGTTAAACTCGCTTAATGTCCTTCTGGAACAAACGGTTTTTAGGTTATAATTTCTTTTTGATTTAGGGTAATACCTTTCATTCCCTCCAGACTTTATCAATAATAAAATGAAGATCATGTTTGTTTTTACTGTTTCTAGAGTTATTTCCTTTTCCCATTAAAGTTCGAATTCGAGCTATTTCGGCATAAAGTTTAAGTTTTTGTATCGTTGTTACCGACCATACAGTGCAAGTTAAGTTATTATTTTCTTTTGCATAGTTTTTTTTTCTCTCAAAAACATGTCCCTGAATTTTATAGCATGACGATAACAAAAATTAAAAGAATAACCTGCTTGTTAGCTAGAATCTTACACATACGTTCGTCGTATTGTACTCTTAGAAAAAAAACAAAGTGCATGAGTTACATTATTAAATACTAATTACTTCTTTTTACAAAGATACATTTATTTTTTCAGAGTTTTAGGATTTTATAGAGTTCCACCAACTGCCGGTAGAAAAGTCAATATGACATATGATATCAAAAGATTAGCAGATCGCAAACTAGCAAAAACATTCTTCAAATCTCCAGGTAAGTAAAATTCTTACATAGATAGCATATCCGTGAAACAAAGTCTGCATATATTAATTGTATAGTATGCTTATTAGTATATGTTTGCTACAAGATAATAAAACAAAATGATATGCACGGACGTCGCTTGTGGAGCCTGAAATGCTAATCCTTCCTGTGCACCTACAATTGTTACCTTAACGTCATCAGGTTTTTAAAAGAAAACAGTTTAAGCGGAAGATATCAAATCTTTTTTGTACTTCCGTATAAAATGAGTCGTCACATGTCTAAAGTATGGAGATGAACTGGTAAATATCACGATGATTTATAACAAGGAAACATAATTTGTTTTATTATGTTAAATGTTTTATGTGACGTTCTTAATGTATGAATTTTTATATGACGTGTATCTAAATTAATATCCTTATTCTGAACTTTAAACCATTAAAAAGTTGAAACCATAGCTTGTAAACTATAAAAATTTGATCAATCATTTATTTTAATCAAATCTAGTTACAAGCTATATTGTCTAAAAAAATGAATCATTAGGTTTTGCATTTAATGCACAATATGAGTATTTTGAAAAGTGATGAATCGTTGATTGTTTAACAATGCCCAGCTAACAATCAGAATTAGACAAAACAATGGTCTGCCAACTATTTACCAGTATTTGACTGTTTAAAGTTTATTTGGCAATACACTTTTGTTTGAGTTTTTAATAAAAAAGTACAAAAAAACCAAAACAATGAATTTGAATTTGTTATCCCAAGATAGAAAGTTCATTTAGAAAGGCTCTCATCGAGATTTTAGCACAAAATTAGTTATTAGTTATACTTATATGAAACAGTTGAAATTATTTTTCTTTTGAAATCATATTTTTTTTTATTTAGCAAACAACGTTTGCTTTCATGGCGCCTGCTCCTACTACTGTGATACAAGTCATGCTATTTGTGGAAATCCAGACATGTTAGAAGGTTCCTTCGCTACATTCCTCCCTCCTGAAAAAATAGCTGCCAGAAAAACATGGCGGAATCCATGGAAACGGTCCTACAGTAAACACAGAAAGGCCTACTGGGAAGCTTACGACGATCTTTGTGAAAAGGTCAAACAGCGTGCGCCATATAACAAAGGCCGACGGCTTCTTGATCTCATAGATATGCATATTTTTGATTTTTTTCAAGGTAAAGTATATATTTACAGTATTCGTATCCCTATAGGATAAACTTAAAAGATTGCAAATATGTTGTACGTTCTGTTATGAAGATCTGTTTAGGGGCAACGACAAATCGTTGATACATTACTTTACATTTTTGTAGTAGAAATTTAAAATCTGCATAATATGATTGTATAACCAGAATGAAAATTGGAGCGTTTTTTGGTTCTTGTAATGTTAGATCAGGCCATACGTATTTAAATCAGATTGCATATAAACTTCATTTCCGTGAGTTATTAATAAAATATGGAAAAACGATCTCGAGTTATGATGTATTTAATTTACCATTACATTCTCTTTCTATCTGTTGTTTTTTACTTCAATTTTGATTAATGGAAGATGAACGCCTCCAATACGTAAAGGCAACAGTAGTATCCGCTGTTAAACATTCACAAATCGACTGAACGAAAACAAATCCGGGTTACAAACTGATATCGAAAACAACACATCAACTATAAGAGGAAAACAACGAAACAACAGAACATTGAAGTGCAACAAAAAGCTAACAACAAGACAACATACATAGAAACGAACTATTAGATAACAACTGCCATATTCTTGACTCGGTACAGGACAATACCACGTTCATTGATTCGGCGATAATGGATCTTATGTACACGTTGTCGTGAAAAAATGAATTGCATTTTTATTGAGTTATTTATTTGCTTTAACCGCCTTCATTTTTTGTTTTAAATTATTTTTCAGGAAATATGGATAGACATCATTATGAAACAATAAAAGATTTTGGCAATAATACATTCCATTTGCATTTAGACAATGGTAGAGGGTAGGTATATTTAATTTATATCATTTATTCATAATTTGAAATAAACATGTTTAAAAAAATATGTTGTTTATACGTTAAAAAATAAGAATGATACTAACAAAGATCTGCTATCAACACCAGATTTTGTGTCTTTTATCTTTTACCACATAGATTCATCCGAAATACTGCTGACTTGGAAAAGGCACGTTTAACTTAATAGTTTACAATAAGGAGGAAAGATGCATGTGGTTTGATTGCCAAGGAGACAAATATTCACCAAAGACAAAGGGACGAAGGTTAAAGAAACTAAAGGCCACCATGCGTATTTCAAGCAAGAATAAATGAAACGCATGCTATACATAATTCAATAAAAGCACCAACTGTCATGGTTATTTGTTAAACTAATTAAAACCGTATTGTTAAAAAGTATAGCAGACAAAGAACAACAACATGCATTGAATTATATATCCCTTGTTTATTGCTTTTTGAGGTATTCAGAATATTTGTGAATGTGATAACACACATAAAGATAAACAATGGCGACAAAGTGTATATGCACTTTTTTTTAAACCAATTAGATATATCAAGATCAGTATCCTATTCAAGTAAGTTCGAGTTTTAATGCATTAAGCGTTCAAAATCTTATTTGATAAATGTTGCATTTGGTAAATGGGTTTAAGTTATCTATTGATTAATCTTTTTTCGTTTTAGGTTTGGTAAAAGCATTCATGATGAAATGTCAATTTTGGCTCCAATCTATCAATGCTGTCAAATCCGTTACTCAACATTTCTTAAGTTAGCAAAGCTTTATGTTGGACCAGAGAAACTTAGTTCTGAAACAAGATCTTCTCTGTCCATAGATTCCATAAGTCCCATATTAACAGAACCTCATTTATATGCCTTAGACAGGCGTGTTATCAAAGTGCTAAAAGAGATATACACATGCATAGAAGATGGTAAACCAATTGATGAAGTAATTATTGACCGATAACAGTCATTGAAGATGAAAGTTGATTAAAGAATACATTTTGATAACAACCTCTTGATATTGATAATCTGAAAAAATTGCAGAAGATGTTTAAGGTCAATAATATCTACCGTGAATGGGCATTGATAAAGGGATTGGATTGTGATATGAATGTTTAGATATACGATAATCTGAATAATTGAATAATAGTACTGAGTTGGTTGTAGACCGAAAATGTTCTTATAATATAGTACAAGGGATCAAAAGCTACAGTATATCTTACATGTCTGTAACTGTTCAAACATTGATATTATATATATTTGACAAATTAATTGTTTGTTGTTTTATTTTAGAAATTTCAAAATCGTTGATATAAAAATGTTCAAGATTACACAGCCGGACACAGATTGCCAATCAATTTCAATGAGCAGATTGTTTAAGGTTTTTGATACTTTAACCGCCTCTTTTATCATCCAAATTAAAAAGAAATCATATTTAGCTACATTTATTTTGATGCATCATAATAAATTGACAAGGGTTAAAATATTAAGTATTTGTCAACATTTGGTGAACAGTATATTTAACAAATACATCTTTTTAAAATTAAATTGCATTGCATTAGCATACAAATCTGTGAAAAATCTATTGAAAATTGATACGGCTATTATTATCTAAATATTTAAATGTAATTTTTAAGTATACATAGTATACTAAAAAACCTGGTTGTCAGAATTAATTGATCACAAATTCGTTACCAATTAGGTAAGTTTCATTTTATTCATCATATTTTTCATTTTGTTTTGTAAAATCTGTTATAGACACATGTTCATAGTTTATGTATCATATTGTAACCTTTTTTTTAAATTTGGCTCTCTTTAGATTTGCATAAAAACTTGCATCAAGTTATATTACAAAGACATAGTTATCAATCACCAACATGCAACTCCCATTGTCCAAAATGTGTCATGTCACTTAGTCGTGTTATGGGAATGTGGTAAAATGGTATTTATTTATTTGATATATTTTCTGCTATGAAAATTGTCGTTTGTGATTTAGGAATCAAAATATTGAAAAAGTTTCAATTCAATGTCTAATTTCTAGATGGGAATTGTTAAAACCAAAGTGTTAGCTTTTCTGTTTTGGAAATCAACAGCCTTTTTTATGCTTTATTTTTTCATTTAGCTTGCGCCATTGAGTATTTTACTAGCTTTTAAGGGACACACAATAAATCTGTGCAAACATAACTACATGAAGGGGTCACATAGTATAATAAACGACTATTAAACTTTATTTGTAATCCCAATGTAGACATACAGTACAGCTGTCGACTTTTCCCCATATTATTTTATATACTTTCTCTATCACAAACTGTGTCAATTTGTTAATGTTTTACAGAAATGGTGCTTGAAATGACTATTGTAAGAAATGTTCACAAATGGTTACTGTTAATAAACCTATAAATGCCTTATTGAATCCACCAAGGCATTTATTACTGTACATTTTATAGGTCGACTAGAAAAATGTGTTTGTCACTCATTATTCATGCTAATTTATGCATAGCATATTGTATAAGTATCTACTAAATGTATGATATGAATTAAAAAAAAAATCAGCTAAAGAGCGAGTTAAAGTTCCGAGAAACATATTCATTTTTCTTTTGTGGTTATAATCAGTATTTCTTTATGTTCAGATGGTACAAGGAGTACAAACAAATAAAAGAAAAGAAAAAAAATGTAGTTTTGTTGTCATTGATATTTGACATTTACGTGACTATCAGTATTGTTTGGAGACTAGTTCCATAACATATCACAATAAGTTACTCGGCAGAACAACCAAGGCGAATGGCCGAGGGAAATGACTGCCCTTCTGTATTAGCCCTATGGTATTTGGTGGTGGAAAAAGTATAATAACATAAATAACGAATTCCAAAGAAAACTCTAAACGGAAAGTCAGATGGCAAAATTAAAAGATCAAACACTTTAACCGAATTGAAAACAACTGTAATATTCCTGACTTCTTTAATACAGGCATTTCCTTATGTATTAAATCATGGATTAAACTTGGTTGTTTATATTTCACTTGTATTACAATCATATAAAAGAGGGACGAAATATACCAAAGGGACAGTCAAACTCATAAATCTTAAACAAACTGACAACGCCATGGCTAAAAATGAAAAAGACAAACAGAAAAACAATAGTACACATGACACAACATAGAAAACTAAAGAATAAACAACACGAACCCCACCAAAAACTAGGGGTGATCTCAGGTGCTCGGGAAGGGTAAGCAGATCCTGCTCCACATGTGGCACCCGTCGTGTTGCTTATTTGATTACAAATCCGGTAAATAGTCTAATTCGGTAGGTCACATTCATGAAAGGGAAGGGGATTGTAATTACGACGTAAGGAACATATCCGATATCATTTGTGAAACGGTTATTCCGTTTAAAATTACATTGAAAATCAGTAATATTTTTTCTGTTCGTACATTATAAAAAAGTGGCATTCTCACATGATTTTGAAGCAGACAAGTGACTGCAAAGAATGGATGCTTCTCGGGGAATAAAAAATGATTTTTTCTATAGATTATCTTACTTCATATTCAAATCACTTTAAATATCAGAAATAATTGTACTGAGGTAAGTTTGTTGGTAGCATATCTTTAAAAGTCAGTTAAGAAAATAATTATAACGAGGAGATTTACATTTTAGTTGCTTGACATATTAGTTAAACATATGGAGTTTTCCATGATCGACCTCTAAACCTGAACATTTGATTTGGGTTGCTGTTTTTCCATACCCTAGTTATTCATTTACAACATTATTTCATACACTTCAACATGATTCATCATGAGAAATTACATAGGTGCTACAAACGCTTCACAGATAAATGTTTCACATCTGAATTTTGTCCCCCTAAAATTTGACACTTTAAAATTTGGGACTAGAATTTATATTTACAATACAAAGGTAAGTTTTTAAATCTTGACAAATAAAAGATTGGAAACGTTTAGAATTTCACAATTTCTAAGTAGATAATAGTCCAACTTAGTTAGAACATCAACAGGGTAACACACTAATATAGGCTCCGCATTGAAGACCGTACTTTCATCTATAATGGTTTTTCTTTTACAAATGATGACCTTGACTTGGCACTCGTACTACATCTTCTGATGTCTATTTACACTAGGGAGCTAATTTGTGTTCTGTGGTACTTTTGCACTATCTATTTTCTAACAATTGTGATGTTTTTTTGCCTGATTAAAATCATCTGCTGTCAAAAACATTCAAAGTACTAATTTTTACTGCACCAGATTCGCATTTCGACTGTTTTTGTATCTTTATTTTTGCAAGACATTTGTTTTTTACAAACGTTGAAAAGCTGATACAGTAAAGGAAGGACTTTTAGTGCAGCGAAATCCGACAATGAATGATAACTATGTGATGGGGGAAACATTACTTATTTTATATTTATGAAAAAAAGGGAAACCCCCAAAAAAAACCCAAAAAACCCCGATTCAATCGTAGTATGACGAAATTGAACCAAAATAATTGCTCATTTATATGTATTTTTTTTATTCCGCTTTTGTTAATGTTTTCAGTGTCAGCCTATTTCACAAGACATTCTTGAGTAGCCTCCCCTTCGCCACATTTTCACTATTTACTCTGAAGTCAAAATAATGAGATTTTTAACATATGATTTTTTTTTTATCTTATATCTGTTCTTGTATCAATAGTTATCAAAGGCACCAGGCTAAAAATAGTCGCTTTCCACTAAGTAATCAAAACATCCCCATAAAATCGTTTCTGTCAGACTTTTTAAAGGACAGCACTACTACCAACGGTTTAGCAATCATTAGCCTTCGGTAAAAGACCTCTCTGTTTTTCATTTACGCAACTTAGAATTAATATATTTCGAAACGGGTAATTAAGTTGAATTCATTTGAAAAAAACAAATCGGTTTTAATATACACATGTTCTCAAATCATTGATAAAAGACATGTAATATCAATGAAGATGAAATGATTAAAAACACTGAATTTTAAATGTCGATACATACATGCTGTACAATTGCATACATAAATAAAAAGAAGATATGGTATGATTGCCAATGAGAAAACTCTCCACAAGAGACCAAAATGACACAGAAATTAACAACTATAGGTCACCATACGGCCTCCAACAATGAGCAAAGCCTATTGCGCATTGTCAGCTTTAAAAGGCCCCGAAATGATAATGTAAAACAATTCAAACGAGAAAACTAACGGCCTTATTCATATATATAAAAAAATGAACGTAAAACAAATATGTAACACATTAACAAACGACAACTACTGAATTACAGGCTCCTGACCTTTGACAGGCACACACATACATAATGTGGCGGGGTTAAACATGTTAGCGGGATCCCAACCCTCCCCAAACCTGGAACAGTGTTGTATCAGTACAACACAAGAACAAACTACAAAAATCAGTTGAAAAAGGTCCTTAATATCTATTTTATAGAAGTTCTCAATCACAATGTGAATCAAATCTAAAGTTGTAAAACAGACATTGTGCCTAATGAAGTATACATGATTTATTATAAGAGATCATTCCTCCACTAGGAATATGCTAGAAGGAAAATGACACCAAATGTTTAAAATCTAAAACCATTACAAAAACTGAAACCCTTTAAATATCCCACATCAAATAGTATAAAATGCATCTAAACACTGTGTTTACATCACAATGCATGTATGTACCAATGAGTAGAAAAAGAAGTTTTATCAGTAAGCGAATGAGTTAAAGTTAAGCTTATGGTGAGTTTTTTTTCTCTCGCCTCTTTATAAACAATATTTATTCGTGTTCAAATTTTGCAAGCAGAATAAACTAATAAAACAATAATACTTCTTTTGTTTCTAACTTTTCGTTTGAAAGGTGACGAAGGGTTTTGAACATATACATTGCAGAAGCAATAATAGTTCAAGGAGAGCTATACTTGAGGCTACACATTTATTTCGTAAAATTGACTCTATGGAAATAATTCGAATATATACATCAGTAATGAGGAGGGCGTTCTTTTATGTTATAAATGTTTATTTCAGTAGCATGCATTTAATTATCTTGGTCCTTTCAATGCATTTAGCTATAGATGAATCGAATAGAATATAAAAACGACAAAATATTCAAAACGTTGCATCGAAAAACCAGTCTGACGACATGATACAAAAATTGCCTTAAAAATCAATTAGCTAAGAAGAAAATTTTGTAATGTAATATTTCACTTTCTGATCTTCAAAAAGTTTCGGCAAGGATTCATTTCGGTGAAAAAGTCGTACCATTCTCAACAAACTTTAAGGCAAAACAAACGTTAACAACTTGAGAATATGAATATGTGATATATAATAATCTTTATTTGTCATATAAGTAACATTATACTTGTGGCATAAACAAAAGTAAAAACAACAATAAAATAACTGAGTTAAACACACACATATCTATATATATACAAGTAAAACTAACTAAGAGTCCCCTGTCCTCAGCTCTAACGACTGTTTTATAAAGGAACCTGTTTTTTCACTTGGTTTATATTAGAAGGATTTAGTAGGACTACTAGTTTTTCAGTATCAGATAGATTTGGAAACATAGGATTATCTATTGCCATGTCATTAAAAAGTTTTATACGTAAAACATTATTAATTTGACAGTGGAGGAGAAAGTGGTTTTCATCTTCTAAGGTTTTACAAGTTGGACATGTTCTATTGTCTCAAGGTATTTTTAGATATCTGCCCTTCTCAATAAGCAAATTATGGTCACTAATTCTAATTTTTGTAAATAAACGTCTAGTTTCAAAATTGTGATATTTTAGATAAAATTCTTGGTCTTGTTTGACTTTAATATTTTTGTAAAGAAAAAGTTTGTTATTTTCGTTCAAACTATTAATTTTATTTTCCAGTAGTTCTGAATAAAATTTACTTGTAATATTCTTAATCCAAGTCTTTAGTTTGTTAACTTGTTCCATATTTTGACAGGACATTACTTTTTGTATATCAATATTCATTTCTTGTGTTGAATCTTTTATAAAAGTGGACCAAGTATAAACTCCTTGTGAATCAAGGTGTTTACTTAATGTATAACATATATATAATAGTCTTATTCGCTCAAATACTAGTACTCATATCTGAAACTGACGCCTTTGATTTTTAAACTGGTTTAATTGTCATTGATACGCTTTTAAGGGAATAATCTGAGGGTTGCCAAGAGTTCCAGTATATTCCATCACTAGCTGTCTGCCCTTCTGTGTAGTATATTCCGTTTAGGTTGGCATCAGTACCCCAGTTAAACCACCAGCCTAACCGTCTCTGCTGTGCAACATTGCCAAATTGGTGTTTATCGTTATCTCTATCTGGTGTACTGAACTCCATTCCATTCATCTGGTAAACTGAGCCTGACGGTGGATTTATAATGCTGTCACCTACAACACATAATCAAATGAATATTTATACATGTTATATGTTAATTTAAAAGTCGATCTAACACTACAAGCTTATCCTTAATCAGTAACTTGATATAATACCAGTTCTTCAATTACCTGAGTTCCAAAAAGGGAGACAAATAAGAGGCGAAGGTATTTATAGTGGTTGAAACTTCATGACATCATTTAGAAAATAATACATCACTTAGAAAATCCTTAAAAACCTAAGGGAGTGAGACAAACTGATTACCTTAACAAATTAAACATTTATATTCCATAATCTACAGACAAAAGACAAAAGAGATATTCAATGATGTATACTAGTTAGTTTCCTGTCTGTATTTTGTCATCCTAACAACATCTCAAAAACGCTGCCTTTGATATAAATGAATATTGACAATAACACTGCATGAAGTGTATGAGTCCGATGCGCATTTTTTGCGTTCTGATGAACATGGTGTTCAATAAAAAGACAACATCAATAAAATTGGAAAAGTAAAAACATTTAGAAGTGAATATTTATCTTCACAATATGTAAAACTCTTAATCATTTATCCAAAATAAATAAATGGATTTAACAGTTTTTGACGAAAACAAATAAATGATGAAGGTTATTAGTATATTTGAGTTACACTAGTTTACATCTAAAATTTAACATTTAACTGAGATATTTTTTGTCGTGAATTTTCGAAAAATTATCAACAGATCCATTAAGGATTTATCATGTTTACTGAATAACATAGTCTATTGACAGTTGTGTAAGTGCAAGAAATAGCAAGTATTTTTTCTATATTTACCAGCATTGCCATTGTATCCAGAAATACTGAGTGCGTAGTTTGTTTCCTCACTTCCAACAACAAATGTATCATATTCTGCGTACGCTGTATCGCCGTTCCAGTCTTTTAAATCAATCCGTAATTTGTAGTTTCTTTTAGAAAGTATCTTATGTAAATTGTCATTCCCTGTAGATGTAAATAAGATTTTTTGACTTCCCTTGAACATTTTACATCCAAGGAGATTGTTACAAATGCCATTCTTTTACATATTATGAACTTGAAAATATTCACCACAAATTGTCAATTGCTTTCCATTTCCGTATTTATATAATAAGACAATAACGATCAAGACCAAGGCGTAAACATAGACTCAAAAAACAAAAGGACATTTCAGTATTTTTGTGATTTTACTTTTTACATTAACAGTTATAAATAATAAATAAGAAACAACACGAATGCTCCGGAAGGGTAAGCATTTCCTGCACCGCATACGGCACACGTCGTTTTATTTCTTTGTTATGTTCGGTAATGATGGAAGGTTATTATCAGATATAATTTTTGACACATACATTCATTAACTTTAAAATACGATCATTTAGTTACATGCATGGCCAGTGTCAATCTGATCTCTTAGTTGAAACTGTTAATAATAAGTTAAATAACTGTTAGCAATACGCCGCGACTCGACTCCGAACACGAAGAAAAATTAGACCAGATAAAATATTGGGACGTACACATGTATTATATTATTTTTCATTATCATTATGATATTTAATAAAATTTCGGTCTCCGAGAAAAAAACAAAGCTAGCTTTACGTTCAATGTTTTTCAAAAACGTGTTCGGTATTCCGCTATGAGTTTGTTTAAGTTGCAGCATTTTTTTACACTCGTAAATGTGATATGTCCTGTTTAATGTTTCAAAAACAATTAAACTATTTTGAAATATTTCATGCACGATTAAATATATTTTGATTGAAAAAGGATGCTTTTGAACAGTAACAATTGCATGAAAAAAAGTGAAATCACAAAAATAAGAATTCCGAGAAAAAGTCCCTCATCAAATGGCAAAATCGAAAGCTAAAACACATCAAACGAAAGGATACAAACTGTAATATTCCTGTCTTGGTACAGGCATATTCTTATAATGTAAATGTTGGATTGAACCTAGTTGTTTTACCTAGATAAACCTCTCACTCGTATGACAGTCGTATACAATTCAAATATATATTGGCAACGATGTTTGAACAAAACAGAAAGACATATTAGAAAAAAAAAAAAAGAATTGGGGTACAGCAGTCAACGTTGTGTTGTTATCTTAATTATTTTAACAACAAACAGATATATAAACAAACATTTATCATGATGCAAAAACACAATGACGGGATGTATAAGTATAGAGTCGTATCATAAATGTCAAACCATATTTTGATTTTGTAAATATTTCCGGTATTTTTAACGACCATTCTGTTAAAGAACAATTTCCTGGATATTTTGATAATACTGAGCTCCCTCTTATATTATTTGTTATATTTACAAGAAATCTACCCGGAAATTTGTGTTTAATTATAGCCAATTTTGTAAAATATGTTAATATCAGTGAAAATACACCTACTTCATGTAATTGCAGTAATTCCGAATACATTTATTGACCCAATTCCCTTATTATAACAGGAGATCTTAACATCGTTCAAGACCGAGAATTAAAATCATTCATCAGTTAAGGACCTAAATATCGTCCTCCGTCAATTATTAATTGGAATGACTGTCGTAATATTATACAGGACTCACTGCGTACTTACTGTTTGAAATGGATAAAACAAGAAAAAACTGACAAAAAATCTTGGGACTCTTTTTTTAATTAAGTAATGAACATACTTGATATACGTATTCAACATTTTAAAGAATATTTTACTCTTTTAAAACAATAACCACAATAAACCTATTTCTCGTATCAAACATAAACTAAAAGAGCTAGCCAATGAATTTGTTTTTTGTCCTAGCCGATAAAGCTGCTAATAATATTATTATTGTTAGACGTGAATTTTACATTTAAGTTCTGAAAAAAGAAATCCCCAATTAACAAACATTCCAACTGAATCAATTTTCAGAAAACGACATCTGTAAGGAACATAAACTTTTAGCTACCGCTTTACAAGTAGAACCAAACACAATGAAAGTCATAACTATGTATTGGCTTTCGAAGCTACACAAAGCACCTTACAAATATATATTCATTTCGTCTTCAAGCCATTGTTCCACTACTAAATTGTCTATTCTTCTTACCAGTACACATGGTAAAATAAAAAACCTGATAATAAATTGTTCAAATAAGCCTTTGAAAATAGTGGAATTAATTACTTTTGGAGTGTCAAAAACTCGTTGGAAGTACTTGATGAATTGCATAAAATTTATTGTTCAAACGCTTCATCCTTGATCAAAATATGATTGATTGTGCATCTCATACTTACAAACTTATCAGACATTACAACCTACAGGTGACAAATTACTCGATTTGGAAAATATAGAATTGAGAATTTGTTTTCAAGTTCTAATTTTATGAATTATTTTTACTTACCAGTCAAGGAATATACATAAGGATTATCTCCCTTACAACGTTCTCATAACTCGCAACACCTGGATGATTTCAAACATCTATCTAACATTGATCATCCGGGTGAAGGCCTCCTCAGTGTATCGGCGGGAACAAAATATTCCCTATACCGAAAATTATTTATAACTGGGGAGGTGGTGGGAGCCTTGACTGGTAAGTAAAAATAATTCATAAAATTAGAACTTGAAAACAAATTCTCAATTTTATATCATATATATTTTTACTTACCAGTCAAGGAATATACATAAGGATTATCTCCCTTACAACGTTCTCATAACTCGCAACACCTGGATGATTTCAAACATCTATCTAACATTGATCATCCGGGTGAAGGCCTCCTCAGTGTATCGGCGGGAACAAAATATTCCCTATACCGAAAATTATTTATAACTGGGGAGGTGGTGGGAGCCTTGACTGGTAAGTAAAAATAATTCATAAAATTAGAACTTGAAAACAAATTCTCAATTTTATATCATATATATTTTTACTTACCAGTCAAGGAATATACATAAGGATTACTACTGATTTCAAAGCAGTCTGAACCTTAGGAGGAGTGTAATAAATAAATTATCTCACCTGAAGAGACTTTCTACAACACATCTAATAACAGAAAAACTTCTCTGTGATTCTTTGTCATTTCAACTTTATCATAAGTTCAAATGCAGTTCATAGTTAAAAACATATAAAATACTTCCACCATTTAAAATGCTTTCACCAATAACATTTTAATGAATAACAAAAAACATGCTGTGCAACTCGCCGAAAATATCAACTTAGTCTATTTTCTGTAACACATTTACATCTAATTCACGCAAATAAAATCTACTAAAGGTAGATTCTGAACTCCAATCTGCAGATTCTAAGATCGAATTGATAGATGCTCCTTTAAAGAATGCCCAAGTCGGACCAATAGCTCTTGTAGAATGTGCATGTATTTTCCCTTTCCCTGAAGATTCAGAGTCAGAATAAGCCTGTTTAATAATCTGAACAATCCAATGTGAAATTGTCTGAGAGGTAACTGGCTTGTGAGGTTCACATAAAGCTAAATATAATTTCCCTCTTTGGTCCTGCTGTAATTTTTTTCGCAACGGTTTTGTTTTATCTAAATATTGTAACAAACTTTTCCGTGGATCTAAAGAGGTATTCTCAGTGTATGTAGGTACGAAAATTTTTGCTCCAAAATGTTTCTCCCTATCCTGTTTGGCTAGGCCATGTCTTATAAACGTAATTCCTTTAGTCTGTATTCTCATGGAGCCTTCATCCGTTCTTAGTGCCTGCAGATCGCTACATCTCCTGAAAGTAGTAATGGCAGTTAAGAATACAGTTTTTAAAGTCAAATCTTTTAAACTCATTTGTTCAACATTGTCAAAAGGACTATTTTCTAACATTCTTAATACTATGTGCAAATCTCATTCAGGTAATAGTTTTGCAACTGGAGGTCTTGTATTGAAAACACCTTTAATCAATCTAATTATTTTAGGATGTTGTCCAATTTGGAAATTATCTATAGGAGATAATACTGTGGCCAACATTGAGCGATATCCTGCAATCGTTCTGTATTGCAAACAACTATCAAATAAATATGATAAAAAATCAGCTATCTGACTTAAAGATATTTTATAGGGATCAATTTTCCTTGTACTACACCAGCTATTGAACCTTTTGAATTTTGAGCAGTAATCTTTTTGAGTCCCTTTCCGCCATGAGGCGGAGAGTAACTCTCTAACCCCTTTAGAAAAGCCTTCTGTTGTAAACCGTTCGTTGATAGAAGCCATGCAGTCAGCTTGAAAACTTGTGGATTGGGATGATAAATCCGAGTTTTCGGTTGACATAACAATTCTGGAATTACTGGTATCCTGATGGGAACTGCTATCAATAATTGAAGCAGCTCTGGGTACCAATGTCTCCGTGGCCATTGGGGAGCTATCAACAAAATCTGACACTGGTACTGCCTCATATATTGCAAGACTTTTGGGATCAGACAGATTGGGGGATAAGCATAGGCATACATTCTCTCCCATGAAATTGTCAAAGCATCCAGAGCTAAAGCTTTCTGATGTGGGATCCATGAACAAAAAATTTCTGTCTGACGATTGTCTATTGAGGCAAATAAATCTATGAGAGGAGTCCCCCAAATTTGAAATAGATTTTGAACCACCAGTTTGTTCAGAGACCATTCCGTGTGTTGAATTTTGGTTCGACTGAGTTGGTCTGCTAAAATGTTCAATTTTCCCGTTATATGAGCAGCCTTCAATCGAATATTGTTTTGAATTGCTAGATTCCATAAATCCCATGTTTGGTAGCAAAGAGTGGTCGAATTCGTCCCCCCTTGTTTGTTTATATATTGGACCACTGTGGTATTGTCCGATCTTATCAGAACATATTGACCTTTCAACTGATTTAGGAAGTGTTTCAGCGTTAAAAACACTGCTTCCAATTCTAGGGAATTTATATGTTTCTTGCTCTGCATTTCTGACCATTCCCCTTGAAAAATTTGATTGTTCATAAAACCCCCGTACCCGGCTTTGGAAGCATCTGTCGTTATGGTGACAGAAGTCTGAGCCAGTTGAAAATATTGGCCTCTCAGCGTGTTTGCTGAATTTTTCCACCAACTGAGATGTGATTTCAGATGTGGTGTAACTGGGATCTTTATGGACAGATCCTGACAACTTGGTCTCCAAAATGAGAGAAGATGTAGTTGAATAGGTCTCATGAACAAGCGTGCATTCGGAATTAACTCTATGCAAGATGCCATTATGCCTAGTAATTGTAGGAAGTGAAATGCTGACACTGCATTCCCTGATGAAAGAATTAATATTGCCATATTCAGTTTGTCTATTCTTTCCTGAGTTGGGCAAACAAGTCCCTTGTCCAAATGAAACTGCCCCCCTAGGTATATCAAGTTTTGAGTTGGTACTAGACTTGATTTTTCTCTGTTGATAAGAAAACCTAGTGACATTAGGAGATCGAGACATTTCCTCCGATCTTGATATAATTGATCCTTGTTTTGATTGACTACTAACCAGTCGTCTAGATAGACTGCTAGTCTCACATTTTGAGTTCTCAGAAAAGCCGCTACTACCGAAACCATTTTTGTAAAGACTCTCGGAGCAGAAGTTGGTCCGAAACAAAGAACTTTCCACTGATAACACTGGTTCTAAACAGAAAATCTGAGAAATTTGCGATGTTTCTGAAATATTGGGATGTGTAAATAAGCATCGCTTAGATCTAGAGAAATGGCCCAATCTCCTATTTTTACTAGATTTAATACTTTTGTGAGAGTGTCCATTTTGAAATGTATTTTCTTGAGATACCTGTTGAGGGGTCTGAGATTTATTACTGGTCTCATTGTCCCATTCTTTTTGGGGACTAGAAAAAATGTACTGTAGAAACCTGTTGCTGCATCTTGCTGGCGAACAGGTTCTATAGCGTCTTTTTCTATAAGAGTATTTATTTCTTGGATTAAAATATCCGAGTCTTTTAAAGACACAGAGGTTTTCCGTATGCCTGTCCAAAATGGCATTTCTAGAAACTCTAGTTTGTAACCCTCTGTTATTACTGACAAGACCCATTGATCGTCTGTTATTTTTTCCCAATTGTCCCGAAAAAATCTTAGACGACCCCCAACTGGTATCTCGGCCTGATTCTGATAACTTATTACCTTCAACTCTGAGTCAGCTACTGTTTTTCTTTGGGATCCGAAAAGAATTCCAATTGCCACCTGCTTTCTTTTCTTTATCCTTTTTCCCAAAGTCATCAGCTTTATTGTCTTTCTGGAACTTCCTGGGAACAGATCTCACAGAAGATTTGTTATAATTAAAACCTGAGCGTTTATCAGCTGAATTAGCATTGTTATAATTAACATGAGTAGAACTTTTATTAGAACTATATCTAGGAGCTTTATTTTGCCAATCTTGACGCACCTGAGTTGATTCAAACTTTCTCTTATTATTGTTTTTATACTCTGGTAAGAGATCGTCTAGTTGCTCACGTTGTTCTTTACGTTTCTCAAGTTTGTCTTCCAAACCTTTACCAAATACACCCTTATTCGAAAGAGGTAAATACAACACTTTAGCCTGTATATCAAGTTATTTAAACCAGACTCAGTAGCTGCAGCTTTCCTGCGTATCATATGGTTAAACGCCCCTGTGCGTCCTACCTGATCAAGAGACTTTGTCGAAATTGCAAACAAGTCCTTCACCATTTGACAAGTTTCATCACTTACATTTTCATTCTCAACTCTCTCTAATAAGGTTCCTAATGTTTGTTGCATATACAACACTGATATAATACCCATACGTGAAGCCACCTGCCCTTGATAGGCTAGATTTTCTATCTGTTTTAAAGGTTGAGTAACCAATTGCTTGTGTTTGTCCCATGACTTAACACTATTTGTACCATGAACAGTTCTTATCATTGGTTCTAATAAATCATCCAAACTGGGTACTTGTAAAAAGCTTTTAGATTTATCATTAACCGGAAAACAACTACGGTATTCATCTTTAAAAGCAGTAAGTTTCTCTGGATTTTTAGTTCTCCAGGAATGTTCTAGAATTCTAACCTGCGCTTCATCAATGATCAAGCCACCTGAATTATCAGAAGATTCTGAAGGAATATCTTCCTTGAAAAGCTTAGACAATAAATTTAAATTATCTGACTGCTTGTCTACAGTTTTATTGTTATTATTATCAATGTTACTTGTTTGTCTCTGATTTGACTGACTTTCAACATTGTTATTAATTATAGTAGGTTGAGTTTGTAGATATTGGCTAAATCTTTCAACATTTCTAGATTTATTGCCAGCCTGAGAATAAACACTAACAGGACTACCAAGGCCACGAGAATATTCATCCTCTGATGAACATAGACCAAGTAAATCAGCCTTTTCACGACTGTCTATATGAAGAGAAATTTCTGACCTATTGTCAAAATCAATATTTCTAATAATTCTAGGACTTCCCAAGTCCTCATCAAGATTTGCATTCAAAGAAATTACCGGTCTACGCTCCCCTGTACTTGGGACGTTATCCGAACTTTGTTCTCTCTGCGTGGCTAAACCACCAGATTGAGAAATCTCTGCAACAGTCGAACTACCTGTAGTAGCACATGACTTGTTCAAAACTGCAAATAGCATATCTATTTTCTTATCAAACCTGTCCTCCATACTGGTTAACTTATTCTCAAGTTCAGCCGTCTTTGACACACGTTTCTTTTTCTTTGAAGAAGAGTCTTTTGTTGTCCTCGCCACTTTTTTCACGAGAAAATCACCCGTTGGCGTTTCACCTGCACTATCTGAATCTAAATTTTCAGCATTTGCGTCAGCAAGTGAGAGTCTATACTCTTCAGCCATCGTCCAATATGAACGGACGATAATATCAAACGTACATAAATAAAAATTTCAACGACGAGACTATAGTAGGAAGTCTCAAAGTGAGAACGTCTTATTTTGTTGCCGCCGAAAGATAAACTGAGGAGGCCTTCACCCGGATGATCAATGTTAGATAGATGTTTGAAATCATCCAGGTGTTGCGAGTTATGAAAACGTTGTAAGGGAGATAATCCTTATGTGTATTCCTTGACTGGTAAGTAAAAATATATATGATATAAAATTGTGTTTTTGGATAATCCGCAGCGGTAACCAAGGAAAAAATCAACATGATCAAGGAGAAAGAAGCTAAAACAACACAATGAAACCAATAAATGTATCTGGGAGTTAAAGCAAATCATTCAGTTATTGATTTATCTACTATTTATCAATTTATTTAATTGATCCAAACATAGAAACCAACATCTTAGATTAAGTGTATAAGATGTTTCACCATGACCAATATCTTTATTTTTCAAAATGAAACACTTCGATGATATGAATCTGTCTTTAAAAAATAATAAAAAAGTTATTATACGAACAAATATCAGTTGCATTCATGTAGATTATGTGCCATTCATATTATCAGATTCTAACTGCCATGGAATGATTAAAAACAAATATTTTA
Organism: Mytilus edulis; assembly: GCA_019925275.1. Taxonomy (NCBI): domain Eukaryota; kingdom Metazoa; phylum Mollusca; class Bivalvia; order Mytilida; family Mytilidae; genus Mytilus; species Mytilus edulis. The sequence goes on along the minus strand of CM034356.1, from coordinate 18,985,375 downwards.
TTGCTTTTGACGTGGTCTGAAACATTTCTATAGAAAATGTGTAATTACTTGATAACGTAGAGTCGTCGATTACCAATAACCACAAAATGCATTATAAATTTTAAACATCGAACAACAATATCTCTACAATTAATGTATTACATCTTACATGTAAATCTTTTGAACTGTTCGTTTAGTTTATCTGAGTAATGGTAGTGTTAACCGTAAAACAACAAGTAAACTAACATAACACTTACATACTCTTTCGACAGCATTATACGACTTGCTCCGTCGTATGACTTAAAATATTACAAAGAATTCACTGATACGTTGACCAATACGATGTATCTGTGTGTTGACTTATAAGCTAAACGGATTTTTTACTTTGAACTACCATATCTGGTTTAATCATACTTTTACCGATTTTGTTCTTTCATCAATTCTATCATTTCAACTGAGTGTGGATATTTATACAGATGATAATGCATTGTGGAAGATATATACTTTGTCGACCGTTATCGTTCATTATTAAGTTACTAGTAAATCGATTTCCTTTGTTTGTATGTGTTATCTGTGTTATCTCGATTTGTTGTCTTAATTATAGATTTGATTTGAGATCTTGTTTAATGCCATTGCTAAATTGAAAATATTAAGATGTTTTTAGCCTGTGCGTATTTATATTCCCCACTTAATTCCAACTTGAATAGGTAGCGATTCTGGAAGAAAGATGCGAAGATGCCATAGTGTTATGCAAACTCATAAGTCAAAGAATAACCAAAAAACGTCAGAGAATAAACAAAGACGATTCACGAAAAAAGTATACCTATCCAATATTCAGGAGTTAAATCCCCAAATCCTTGTTTGTAATCCTGCCAGTTCCTGTTAAAATCTGTTGTGCCATCCACTCTTTTTTGTATCACCTGTAAAGACATTAATAGACATAAACTATTTTCCCTCCTCAATATTTTACTATCCTATACTTCAGTATTGGCAAAAATACAGATATTTTTTTTTATTTTCTTAACCAGATCTCTTGAATGATGCTTGAGGTTAAACTGACATTGATACATGCTATATCAAATCAACTATGACTTTATAAATACTATACTACTAATATTATAATTCCTTTAGATCAAAACAGATAGTTTATCAATTTTTGAACCAAAATGGACGGAAAATATTTTATTACAGTCTCTCTAATCTGCAAGATTACATATAGATATTAATTTGCATATTGTTGGCATTATGCTGAGAAAACAACGGTAAGGACTTTTGAAAAACCATAATATAAATTCGGGAAACGGACCATGTTTAGATATCAGAAATTGAATGAGAAAGCAAATCTAGTTTGCAAACAAAAACCGCGGAAATCGCAAGTCCAAATGCAACCAATAAAACTGTTCTAAACGAGATATAATTTTGTGATCTTTATGCAAACTTATTTTTTCTTTCTTTGGTGTGTAGAAAGGTGGTTTCTATATCAATATCCTTATTAGCCGTTTTGATGAAATATTTGGATTGTGTACACCCTTCTTGCTGGTTTGATTTAACAGGCTTAAAGTGGCATTACTTTACCTTCTAATGGGGAAAAATTTTCATCACAATGATAAAAATAATAAAGATAATACAACTGGTTATTATAATTATAATAAAAATAAAAATAACATGAATATTAAAAATTTCACTTACGATTCAAATATACTTTTCACCAGATGTCATACTATTTTGATTTCGATTATTTCATAAATAAGGATGAATATGACATACCGTCCATTGACCATCGACTCTCATTTCACAATACACTTCAACTGGCTTGTTATCAACGTTTATTTCGTAAACACCACTAAGACTGCCTCCAGGGATGTCGCTGCAATCAATGATCATGGCTGCCGTTTCCTCTTCTGTCGCACTTTCAATGGTTATTGCAGTAGATCTTTCGTTGCTTGTTGTTGATATTTCGGTAGTTGATTTTTTTCCCAGTGTTGTGCTATGACTTGATGTAACTGTTGCGATGTTGCTTGTTTCTACATATGTGAAATTGAAACATGTCTAACATCCATGGCATACTATTATAATATCTAGTATTGATGTACTTGTTAATATATTATACTTTTTACATAAATACATTTGTATGTCAAAAGAATAAGAATTCCTTTTTTTTTGTTTATTCTAGAACTCTCTAACTCTATCAGTTCTAAAACAACATGAACATGTGAATACACTATATAAGTTTAGAACATAAACGAAAAAGTACATAAAAATTACTGAACAACGCAAACCCCTCCAAAGAGTTGTTCTGAGGTGCCGCAGTACGGTTAGACGATTCTGCTCCATATCCAACACCCCATAGTTAACATTTATTGTAAAATCGTATATATCTTAATCATATTTCTATGTTCCATGTTCTATGTTCTTATTCCATGTTCAGAAGAATTATGCGGATATATTATGCATAATTAAGTATTTTTCAATTAAACTAAAAATGATACTTTATACTTTTGATATGTTGGCATCGTTTCATTTGGTTAGCGTTATTATGAGTTATTAAAAAACAATTGAATTATTGCATGCTTGATAAGCTATACATTAAAGTATGCGTTTAGATGGCATAAGTTGAATGCAAAATTTACTAATAATCGCTTTTTCCTGTTGCAGGTAAAAGTGTAATGTTAAACACTTTAAAAAAAAGTAAAACGAAAGATACTTAGGGATATTGAAAGCATTGAGTCGAAATAAGTCCTAAATCAACAAAAACGGAACTGACGAAACCCTCAGAGACAAAAAGCTCTAGCGGTTCTTGAAAACATTTTGCTTTTATTAAATGGAGCCACAAAGATAAGCCTAGTGAATTTTGAAGATATAGTCACTTAAAGTGATATAGCAACAAAATATCAACTATGTATGAAAAAAATTAAAATAATTAATATGCTCACTTACCGTGTTTTCTTAGAAAAACACCACTGTCAGAATGTTCAGTTACAGGAAAACAGTCACGATGAAGGTGACATGTGTTTGTTGTTATGTTGTAACATGCTGTACAGCAATCATTTCTGGTACACTCTCTGGCACATGCAATGGAGGAAGGTACTGTTACAGTTAAGAGATATGTTGCGTTCGATGTGATTCGTGTTTTATTTTTGATCGAAAACAATTGCAATTCACCTTTGGAAAAGCAGAACAATGATAGAACCACTACCACAATTCTAAGCATATACATGACTATATATTGTTTGAGTCTTGAGTAACAAGTCTTCAAAAACCGCAATGCGGTGTATGACAATCAAAATATTATTTTATAGAAACCAGGTGTTACCAACTGGCCAATGAATTAGAAAAAAAAAGAATTATTAAATATTAGAAAGTTCATACAAAAAGAATAATTTCATAAAGAAAATTAATATCTATTGAGTAAATATTATGTAATTCTAATGCCATATATTTTTTTTCTACATTATCAAACCAGTGACACGATGTACTGAAACACAAAAAGAAAAGAATAACAATAAAAAGATATTTTGAATTAGCCAAAAAATAAATTAGAATAAACGAATGATAATTACCCTGTGGGAAATCTTTACAAATCGAAACCTTAAGCAAATAAAATGAGTGTTTCTTAATATCAGTCTTTAGTTCAAACAAACATCCTTATGCAAGAATGAATAGTACATTATATTTTATATCAACTGTTTAATTAACACTTATGGGTGCACTCTGCTTGGTATTATTCCTTCTTTTTAAATTAAATGTACTAAATGCGAATTTACGTACTTTTACTACATGTACAAACAATGACATTTTACCCTTACTACCTAATATTATGTAGCCACTGATGTATAAGAAAATACACAGTTGCATGATTAATTTCTTGTATGAATACTAAGTATAACTTAAATTACTACGGGAATTCACCTTCAATCACCAAACAAAAAAAATTATACTACAGTTGAGTAAGAATCAATGCTTAAAAACCACATTCTTTCAGAATATGACAGTTGTTTTCTATTCTTATGATGTGTTTGCACTTTTTATTTTGCATTTTGATTTTTCGTTTCGAATTTTCATCTGAGTTTAGAATTTTTGTAAATTTACTTTTTCATTTACAAGCAGGAAAAATAATTGAATCCTTGGTTTGCTAAGATAATTGGTCAATATTAATTTACTTGATTTACTGTAGGTACATTATTGGCAATTCATGTATTTATTATGATTAAATCTTTTTCAATTTAAACATCAACATGTTTTAACACAAGTAACTGGAACAAAACCAAGGAGATGTCAAATAAATTTGGGGTAAGCGACACATGTTCATCGACAATGGACACACACAGATACGAATTGTTAGTTATAAAAGGTCAAAACATTACAAAATTTTAAACAATGTATGTTGAAACAATAAGTTTAAAACAAAATTAATATGACAGACAGCAACCATTAAAGACAACTAAAATACAATCTTAGAATGCACAAATAATATGGCGGCTTACACTTTGAGTTAAGACACTCCACTCCCCAGAAAGTTGGTATTTAAGCTATGATATGCTGTATATATTTTGTTATTAGCTACAAGAGGAAGTGGGAAATATTTCACACATTTATTTGGACTAAAAATTAGGAAAAAATTGAATTGTTTTTTCTTAAATTGTCCGTTTTGTAAATTTGGAAACTATTAAGAAACTAAGGTATAAACTCCTCATGCCATGTTGATCTTTGCAGAAATTTGCTATAATTTTTTTGTCACTTGTGGTTATATCAACATCATCGGTTTTATAAATAAATGTATCCTTGGCTGTCAATTTTTTTCGACTTTGAACAATTCTGCTAAAGGTTAATTCATAAAGCGCTTCGGACGCATACAATTTACAAAGTGTTGTATTCAATTTACAAAGTTTTGTATTCAATTTGTTGTTGGAAATCTTATATTTAGATAGACAATAATAGTGCATTGTCTTGACATATCTTTGATATGTCAAGTCAAGGCACTATTGTTGTCTTTATACTGCCATCTAGAAAATAACGTTTTCAAGTGTTGTTTAATGTGTTAATGTGTTAATGTTGTTTATTTGATTTTAAAATTATTGGGGAAAATCCCCTTTAACAAATTCCTCATGTCAGGCGAAGAAATATACAACACAATTAATGAAATGTAGATTACCTGTTGAAACTTGCAATCAATGGTGAACGAATTTGTTTTTTTTGTTTTTGTTTTTGTTTTTTTTGAGTTTAGACGAAAATCTCAACAATAAGCATAAAAAATAAAGATTTATAGATTTCAAAAACAAAGTGAAACATGTTTTTTTCTAAAAATTGTAAAAGCAATAAGTCATTTTTATAAATGTCCTGTATACAAAACTTTGAAATTTTCGAAAAACTAAGGATTTTCTTATCCCAGGCATAGATTACCTTAATCGTATTTGGCACAACTTTTTTAAATTTTGGATCCTCAATGCTCTTCAATTTTGTAAATGTTTGGCTTTATAAATTATTTTGATTTGAGCGTCACTGATGAGTTTTTATGTAGACGAAACGCGCGTCTGGCGTACTTAATTGTTATCCTTGTAGCTTTGATAACTATTTACAACATTTGGTCGATGCCACTGCTTTTGGACGTTTCGTCCCCGAGGGTATCACCAGCCCAGTAATCAACACTTCGATGTTGACATGAATATCAATAATGTGGAATTTTTTTTTATAAATTTCCTTTTTACAAAACTTTGAAATTTTCGAAAAACTAAGGATTTTTTTTTATCACAGGCATGGATTACCTTAGCCGTATTTGGCACAACTTTTTGAAATTTTGGATCCTCAATGCTCTTCAATTTTGTAATTGTTTGGTTTTATAAATTATTTTGATTTGAGAGTCACCGATGAGTCTTTATGTAGACAAAACGCGCGTCTGGCGTACTTAATTATAATTTGAGTCGTTCCACATTTCTTTGTATATATTGGAAACAAAAACAGACTGAAGAGGTTGTATGAATAATTAAATATAGTTTTTGTAACTTCAATTTAAATATTCATTAAGAAAAGAGATAGAGGGTCAGTGACTGTATATGAAATAGAAATACACAGTCAGCGCATGTTGACTGCTCAAATAGAACGAATGCAGTATAAGAGTATATAACATGATGCAAGTTATGTTAATATGTTCACATATTAGTAGCTGAAAACAAATCTGTAAAAGTATAAAGTACACTATTCACATATCATTATATATTTCATTATTGTTTTTTTAATCATTATATTAATAAAGACACAGTAGTATACCAATATTCAAAAGTCATAAATCGAATTATATAATACAAATCCGGGTTACACAAACTACAACTGAAGGGAACAAATTAACCATAGAAGGAAAAAACAAAAGAAACAACCAGAACTCCAAAATGCAATATACATAGAAACGATCTACGTGATAATAACTGCCATTTTCCTGACATGGTACAGAACAAAAATGGTGGGTGGAACCTGGTTATAATTGCTAGATAAACCTCCCGCATATATAAAAGTGTTAAAAACAAATATCACTAAAATGACAAAACTACGATACAGAAGTAAAACACAAATACACACAAAAACACTCATCACATAGAAAAGCTGCTCAAACAAATGATATAATAGACGACACAACATGCAAATACATAGAAAAACAACAAATATCTTCCATCAACGACAGGCACAACAAAACATCTCAAACAGTGACTCGCCTATGTATGTATGTATGTATGTAACGAATATGTAATTTTGAACTTCATACAGTCATGTTCACAAAACCAGTACAAACATACAAAGCCCATTGAAAATATGTAAATCGTTGAATATTTGAATTCGTGGTTCACCTGTGCCCACGATATCAACAAAAAATGGAATTCAACGAATCATAATGAATCACCAGTAACACATTATCTAACCAAAACAACAACAGGAACATAAAAAAAATACAGATAAATGTTGGATGCATGAAATACAGAAACATGTCGTATAGCAAAGCGTATTTACACTCGATAAAACAATCATATACGGGAAATTTGTTTTGTTTTGTTCGGTACTTAGCAGACAGACGAAATAGGGGTTAAACCCACAATCTTATGCGGTGAAAAAATGCGATTAGTTGTATTAGACACAAAAATATCAACCAATTCATTATGTTGTTCAGGAAATTAACGGAGTGTCATTCTCCATTAGAATATCGATTGTCTGTTGAAATAGCAAACCTCCACAATCAAGCATTTTGACAATATGATCTTCATTTAAAATTCTATAAGAATCACTTCCTCGGTGGTTCTTCACAAAATAATGCTAATTATAACCCAAAACTAGAAATGAATATCTACGATTCCAATTTTTAGATTAAACGCTCTGTTTGATGGAAATGATGGTCGATCTTTCATTTGAAAAAAAGAGGAATAGTAGCGTAAAGCGTAGAAAAATTTGACGGTTTATGATACTGCAAAATTGCAGCGATTGTGAAATAAGATTTATCTGTAGATCTTTAGAAAATTTGAGAATCAACATCTGATTGACACCACTGGTTGTGAATTTCTTATCACGATATTGTTGAAGGTTCTCTTTTTCTGAAAAAAAAATAGTAGTCAACACTTAAGAAAGATGTTTAGAATTAGGTAGGAATACGTGTTGTCTTGTTTATTCCAAGCTCTTTTGTGAGACATTGTAAATATAATTTTTTTAGCATACGAAGACAATATAATCGAAGGCTTTATCAGCAACCGAGATTTTGAATGGGTTAGAAATGCTTGTGCTCATAGTACATCGTAGCTTCTGAATGCGCGTCTCAATGGCCGATCGTATATCTGTGAGCCATTGAGACACATTGAACCATTGCTGGTTTGTCTAATTCGCGCTTTTTTCCATTTTCGTACATAGTCATCAACTGCATTCATCAGTAAACTCAAATTCTTTTCCTGTTGATGGGCTTGGGAATTCTTAATTTGAATCCTTTCGCTTAAATCTCTCCTAGTTGTTCTTTGGTAGCGATACTTAGTTCTCCAGTAATAACATAACCCGATGGACTATAATTGAATTTTAGCGATGCAGAAGAGCAACCCGGAGGTTTGGAATTCACTTCATTGGGGCTCAAGAACCCTCTCATGGTTGACCATCGTGGATGCAATAGTCTTGATGTAAGTAAATGAAATTACAGGTGTAGCTTTATTTTTGTAGCATATTTCTTTGTACAGATTTCTGATGTCAAATATTGATAATTATGACTTTTATTTGCGAAATATACTTTTAAAACACATTTTCAATCATTTTTAGAAGTAGTTTTTACGGGTTTGAACAGTTTATGGTTAGCAAAGTCCATGTTCATAAAGTATGTTGATTAAAAATAGCATTTTTATAACTTATTTTTTTTTCACATATTCAAAAAGTCCTTTCATTATTCATAAACATAGCATTTTCAATAAAACGTTTTGTAAATTATTAACTTTTTTTCCACGACAATACTCCTTTAGTATGTGATAACCCTTTATAGTTGAGAATAAACATTAATTTGAATCTTAATTATCACTAATCATAAGTGCTTTCAAGAGTCTTGGTTTTTTTTGTAATTGAAGTTGTTCAAAATGAGTTTTTATGACAAAATTAATGTTTGGTATGAAAACGGATTGGTTCAGATATGTCATTACAGTTTTATTTTGTAAGATTATTTGCCCAACTTATGCTTGCATTGGGCTAATATATGTGGTGATCTCTGAATCCATCGGTTCGACAGTACAGTATCAAACTTAATTGTTTTTTTTTTAACTAAATAAGGGTATGACCCATATTGAATAGTTCCATGAACTGTGAAATTACTTACTATTAGAGTGGTATGCTGTTTTATACGTGTTCTTGTTTCATATGTTTCAATGTATATGTAGATATAAGAAGATGTGGTATAAATGCCAATGAGACAACTCTCTATCCAAAAAACAATTTATAAAAGTAAACCAATATAGGTCAATGTACGGCTTTAAACACGAAGCCTTGGCTCACACCGAACAACAAGCTATAAATGGCCCCAAAATTACTAGTGTAAAACCATTCAAACGGGAAAACCAACGGTCTAATCTATACAAAAAAGAGACACGAGAAACACCTATTGATTACATAAATAAACGACAACTACTGTACATCAGATTCCTGATTTAGGAAAGGTGCAAACATTTGCAGCGGGATTAACGTTTTGATGGTACCAAACCTCCTCCCTTTTCTTGAAACAATAGTATAACATTTACACAACATAGAAAAAAACACGATAAAATATCAATTGGAAGGCTTAACTCATAAAAAAAAACGTAACATGTAGGTGTATCTTTTAATAGCAAACTCGGTAGTTTGGTGGTAACACGCTTGTATCGAAGCAGTATGGTGTATGTTGGATCCCCGACCTGATCAAACCAAAGGAATGTTTTAATTTATGGTTACAACATTGTCTGCAAAAAGGCATGAAGAAGATATGTTTTAGTTGAACATTTAAATTGGGAGTATTTATTAGTAAATGATATTTTTTTTTATTAATTTCAACATAAATAAAATATTGTCAAACAATTGTCTTTGTAATTGTAAAGTAGGTGATGCATGCATAGCAGGAGAGTAATACCATATATTTAACTCACCCGATCTTGTTCGTTTAATGTTAATTTCATCCCCTAAGTTTTTGTTGTTTACTTTGATTCTTATAAATTATAGATTTTTGAGATTTGATAATTAGTGAAAATATTACCAACTATGCTCCTTTTCATGTGAACTTGTTCTTTTATTTACATGAGACGTAATGATCGACTACCTGTTTTGAATCGTACACTGACGAGCCTTGTGCTGACAAAGCGCGCGTCTGCTGTATCAAATATTTAGTAATGATTTTTGTATGATTAAGTTTAATGTATAAGTTTCTCAGGAAAAAATATTATCCAGGTATATTCTTAAAAAGTAGAATAACAAAAATACTGAACTCCGAAAAAAAAAATCAAATGGAAAGTCCTTAATCAAATGGCAAAATCAAATGATTAAACAAATCAAACGAAAGGACAACAACTATCACATTCCTGACTTGTTGCAGGCATTCTCAAATGCAGAAATTGTGGATTGAACCTGGTTTTAAACCTCTCACTTGTATGCCAGTCGCATCAAATTCCATTATATTTATGACGATGCGTGAACAAAACAGACATGATAGGTAAAATTGTCAAAATAGCGATACAGCCATCAATACCGTGTCCCAATCTCAATCAGAACAAAAAAAAAATTTAAAATTAAACAACCATATGTTTTACTACTTATATATGTATTTAAAATCAACCAAAATGACTGCATAACGAGTGTTTTTGGTATTTCTCATGATATTTTTTAGGCCTCTTTGACTATTGATTATAGTGCGCCCTTTGGTACATCCCGCCTCTCGTTTTATGTCTTACTCCTTATTCTCCCGAACATCAAAAATTGATGTAAAGTTCCGTACTCGAATACAATTTAGAATAAAATCAACATCAAAAACACATTCCTTTGAGTGAGTTATATATATTTGTATATTCTATTATATGATATAGTACGAAAAGACAAACATGTGGAAATTCCTAGTAGAGCATACAAATTTAATAAACTGACAACGTATCCCCCCCCCAAAAAGAACAACAACTATTAAACAAGACAACTACTCTACAAATCACTGCATAAACATGTATCACTAAAAAATTAACTTCAAAATGTTCAACTCAAATTCAAAAGGGGAAAATCCATAACAATAGAAAAAAATAATCAAACGGTATCAACAAACGGAACAAGTGGGGAAAAAACTTCAACTTTCATGACTTAGCATAGACATTTCCCGAAAATAACATGGATAATATATCTTCATCATAAAACCCCAACGAATTATGTCTTATATCCAGTGATTTTTTTGTAAGATTATATTAGATTGCCTCGATTTCTGTTTTGATTTGATTGCTTTGATAGGTTAAGATACACTTTTTTGAATAGGTAATAATTCACAGGTAACAATTAAATGTCCCATTATTGTTGTTATAATTGTCAATTCTATCAATTTGGCTTTATCTTCATCGATACGCTCTTTAGAGAAACCTCTGTTGCATGCCAGGATTGCCAATAAATTGCATCGTTTTGTGACTGTTCAGTTGCGTAGAACTTTCCATTTAGGTTGGCGTCGGTACTTATTGCAAACCACCAGCCTGAATATTTTGATTCAGCCGCATTTATGAAGTCGTGTTTGTCATTGTCACTGTCAAATGTAGAAAACGGCATTCCATTGGTCTGAAAGTCTGAACCTCTGGTTGGATTCATCAAGCAATCACCTAAAAAATACAATCATACCAGCAAAAGATCTATAACCGGCAAATAAATTCTAATGATTGGCTTGTCTTTCTTAGCTTGATAAAGATTTAATATTTAAGCTACATTCTAGAATTAATGTTCAATACGTTTATAGGAATGTCATTGTCTTTTATAACAACATCAAAGGAGATATACACATAAATCATAACTCGAAAACAAAGGAAAAAAAAACATTTTTTCACGAAGGCAAATAAACTTCGATGGTTTAACTAGAATAGTTCATGTAAAAAGGTAAAAATTTGTTTTGACAACAGTAAATCGTTTCCGTGAATTTTTGAAAATTGGTCAAAAGATCAGTTAAGCGTTTACCAGGTCAAGATAGACTGTGGATAATTGTTCAAGTGAAAGAGCTAATAATTTTACCAGCATCTCCATTGTATCCAGAAATAGTGAGTAAGTAGTTCGTGCTCTCATTTCCAACAACAAATTTATCATATTCTGCGTACTTTGTATCACCGTTCCAGTCACTTAAATCAATCCGTAATTTGTTGTTCCTAGCAGATAGGATGGTATGTAAATTGTTGTTCCCTATAAATGTAAATAAGAATGTTTTCCTTCACTTGTTTCGAAAATAAATGCGTTTAATTGATTTTGGAGAATTGGTATCCCGTTTTTTAGTTCCCACGAAACACTGTTTCTTTCATGCTCACCATTGTCCTATTTAAGGTTTCACAACAAGATGACTTTTGGATATATTGTTGTTATTCATTCATTTGATGTGTTTGAGCTAATGATTTTGCCTTTTGATAAGTGCTTTCCGTTTTGAATTTTCCTCGAAGTTCAGTATTTTTGTGATTTTATTTTTTTCTATATATGAGTTAATTTACTTTGATCGAGGAAGGAAGCTTTTGAAAAATAATGCATGCATTTTGAAACCATATTCATTCGATCCAATATTTTTGCTTCTGAAAAGAGTGCATATTGTTTTGAATTTCCCTTTTTTTATTAATCTTGCACTTTTATGATTTAAGAGCAACAATTACCGAAAAAAAAACCATTTAATGGCTATAATGGAAGTATTTTTGAGATATGCTTTTTACAATTTTAAAAGAATCAAATATACCGTTGCCATTTTCGATTAAGTTTAAGCGAACGGTATTTACTAATCTATATTTAAACAGTTGGGACCAGAGCTAGCTTAACAGAATGAAAATTGGAGTTACTAATATCAGGTTTATGGCTTAAATGCATCATCATTGGATGTTAAAAGTTATTCCCACGATCTACAAAGTGTACTTACTACCAGTAACTAAAATTTAAAATAATGTTATAGAAATTAATGCAAACAAGTTGGCAGTATATTCATTCGTACATAAAAGTTAAAACGTCTGACCCTTAAAGGAATCCATATAATTTTCAATTATTAGTTTAATTAACCCCATTGTACAAAGTCAGAAATATGATATTTATTATCCCTTCGTTTAATGTGTTTGAGGTTTTGATTTTGGCATTCGATTAGGTCATTCCGTTTTGAATTTTCTTCGGAGATTGGTATGTTTGTTATTTTGCTTATATATTCGCCTCCCTTTTTCAAATGTGACTATTTTTTTCCATTCTCCAAAATTGATTACTACAAGAGAAAATAAAAGAGAAATTCAATTTATAATAGTTACATTACAAAAAGAAAACGAAGGAATATATCAATGAGAGTAGAACTAAAACAACTAAATTCAACTAATAAAAATATGCACAGCATTTTTTAATCGAAATAAATAGTATATATTACATTTCTAATTCGATCCGAGTCTAGAACCCCACATTTCCTATTCGTCATGTTCTATCATTACCAATTGTTTATTTGTTTTCAAAACACATCGATATGAGATATATGTCTGCCTTAAACATGCTTTGATAACGGTTGTTATTTTACAAACAGATAACCTTTGCATAGCAATAGGTACCTTAGAACCATTCGATTTCGTGGGTACCAACAATCGTGAACTGAGGGAAAATTATATTGTTGTGGTTTTGACATGGTCGGATAAAAAACGGCAACAGTGGTATACCGCTGTTCGAAAACAATCGATTGAGAGGAAACCAAATCCGGTTAACAAACTAAAACACCAGCTATAAGAGGAGAACTACAACACAACATAAACAGAACACTAGAATGAAATATTCCTTTAGAAAATGTGTGCTTCGTTGATTATTTAGATTCACGATTAACCAGTTACCACAAAATGGATCAAAATTGGTAACCATCGAATAATAATGTACTACAGTATTATCTGTTATATCTTTTGAACTCAGTTAGATTGATTTGCAATATCTTCGTAATTTTTATATTTATAGTAAAACCATGACATAACAGTAACATACTAACTCGACTCGGAGAGTCGAGGGCCAATACAGCTGATCGAGAATCTATAACAGGGCAAAGACAGAAACAGTCACGTCCTAACACTTATATTAAATGATTTGAAACTACTTCAAAAAGAGACAAGAAAAGCTTATTGGACATATCTGGAAAACATCATTTGTTACGACGAAAGCTTACAAACCTCGCAAAAACAGAAAAAAAATTATATTAGGTCCACCAAAAAAGAAAGTTCGGGAGTTGCACCATGAAGATCTGAGGGTATGGTGATAGATGACACAAAATAAAAAGCTGAAATACTCAATAAACAATACCACTCTGTTTTTACACCTGAAAATAATAAAGAACAAATACCAACTCTATCAGATAACTATCCATCTATGGAAGAAATACATGTAACACCAAATCGCACAGAAAAACTTTTTTAAAAATCTTGATCCATCTAAATCTACAGATCCAGAAGAAATACCAGCACGCATTCTTAAACAATTTGCACATGAATTTGCACCACATCTCGCTTTCATTTTTAACACATCTTTCATGAAAGGAGATGTACCAACAGACTGTACACTGGCAAATATGATCCTTATTTTAAAAAAAAGCGAAAAATACATAGCCAGTAACTACAGACTTGTCTCCCTAACCTGCATTTGCTGCAAACTTTTTGGACACATTGTTGTAAGTAACATTCTGAAACAATTGGACACACATAACATCTATGTGGATAATCAGCATGGCTTCAGATCAAAACACAACTGTGAAACAGAGCTACTTACATTAAGTTATGAACTACTTAGTAACCTCCATAATGGCGTACAAACTGATCTTATTATCCTAGACTTTTCCAAGGCATTTGACAAATTACCTCACAAAATACTATTAAGGAAGATGGATAATAATGGCATAAGGGGAAATACCTGGAATTCGGTATCAGCCTTCCTTAAAAACAGAACGCAACAGGTTGCCCATGACCTAAAGGTATCTAGCCAAATGCCTGTGGTAAGTAGGGTGCCCCAAGGCCCAGTCTTGGGTCCACTACTTTTTCTCATCTTCATGAATGACCTACCTGCAGCAGTACCATAAAAAAACACGCTTGTTTGCAGATGATTGTATCTTACACAGAAACATAACAAACCACCAAGATTGTATCATGCTACAAAATGATCTAAACTGCCTAGCCAAATGGGAACATACTTGGGGTATGCAATTCCATCCAGAAAAATGCAACTCTCTCACTGTAACAAAATCACAGTCACCATTCAAACATGACTGTATTAAAAGGCCACATTCTAGAATCCGTCAGCACTACAAAATATCTCGGTATCACCCTTTCTCACAACATGTCTCGGGATACACATATCAACAACATTACTGCAAAAGCAAATAAAATCTTAGGCTTTCTTAAAAGATTAAAAATAAACCAGGAAGAAACAAAAAGTTTGGCATACAAATCCATGGTACGTTCAAATTTGGAATACTGCTCTTCAGTTTGGTCACCTCACACCCAAAAACAAAAAAAAACAACTTTGAAAAAGAAAAAGTACAAAGAAGGGCAGCACGCTACGTCACCAACATGTACTACAACACCAGTAGTGTCACTTCCATGATTGACCATCTTCAATGGAAGTCACTGGCAACTCGCAGAAACATCAATCGAGTAACTATGCTGTACAAAATCTCACATCATCTCAATGCAGTAGATCCAAACCTTTACCTTTTACCACGGTCAGTCAAAAACAACAGATTCACTAATTCATTACAATACCAAACATTAAGCAAAGAACAGAGGATTTTAAGTACAGCTTTTTTCTATTTACATTTGTACTGTGGAACTCACTTCTACAAAACGTCATCAGTGTTGACTCCCTGAATCAGTCTAAAATACTGATCCAGAGTCAGTATATTTAGATATCCAGCCTGTTTGTAAATATGTAAATATGTTAATTTTTGTTTTATTTTTGCACAAAATTATTTTTGAATTATTGCACCCATGAATTATTATATTTTATTAAGTGTCTGTTTGCGATGCGCCGACGTATAGTCATCAATGTGCTGATGGATCGTCGTACGATGTAGAGAAAGATGTAATTCGTCGATTATACTAAGTAACTAACCGTGAAAGCGAAACTGAACTTGTCTCTTCGCATTCACAATAGATTTCTTGTCAACACTATCAGCTATAATCTATGATTTCTCGTCTAAGTACTTAATCTCATGCTATAATAATTGATTTTATAAAGCAAATATAAAGTAGCTGGGAAGAATAAATCAAACGGTTTAACTATTTCTACTCATGAGTCTTCTAAGTTCTGATGATTAATCAAGAGAAACAAAACAGTGATACTAATCGAAAGTCGTACTCGAAAAGGCTGCGAAATATTTCCGTCATTTCAACAATTCTATTCATTATATGAAGTTCATAATAAGATACACATGTATTGTATGCATTACAATACGTCCAAAGTTAAGCAAGCTGAACGTCCCGTACTAGATAGATACATTGTAGATGGATACTTTATTCTAAAAAAAAATCCACTTAAATACAAGTTCACAGAGAAACATACAATATGATACGTTTTTTCCCCGTAATGGCCCCTCGAAAAGCTATATTAACTCTTATATCTTGATTTTAAATCGACAGGGAATTCGAAATACACACAACATTAAATATCATATCTAACCAATATTCAAGATATATAAAAAAAAAACCAGATATTGATTTATTTTAACTAAAAAAGTATGTAGAGTATAATTAACAGTTGTCTTTGAATAATTGGTTCAATTTGGTTCAATTAAGTTTGGTCAGCTCTTTAAAGTAAGTATTAGGTTTTCGAACTTTTGATTATACACGAGGAGAGCATCACTGAAGAGACATCATTTTTCAAAATGCGCATCTGGTGCAGCTTGATACGCACCGGTTATGCTATAGTATCAATTTGTTTTGATCAATAGATACTCAAATGTGTTTGGCTTTAACTTTTTAATTTTGATTTTCTGATGCATTATAAATGATAATGTTATAATCGTCCTTTTCACAGTTTTTAAAAAAGTTTTATCATTAAAAAAAATATAACAAATGTTATTTGCATGATTAAATGAATAGATATCCCGTATATAACCTTGGTCTGTATATCTGTTAAATTGACATTGATACGTTCATGTTATACCAATCAACTATGACGTCAAAAATACTCTACAACAAATACCATCATTCTTTAAGATCAAAACAGTTTATTATTTGTTATAGCAAAATGGATGGAACACATTTTAATACACTCTCTAGTTTATGCTAATAATAAAAGGTCAAGTTCTTTGGAATAACAATAATGTAAACTTTGACAACGAACACTAGTTATTGATGTTAAAATATCAGCAATCAACCAAGAAGGCAAATCCAGCTAGCAAACAAAAACTGGGGAAATCGCTTTAAAGTGTTATTTTTAATCCTTCCTCCTCATAACTATGCTTGAACATTTTCTATGTAAAGAGCACACTCCTGTTTGAAAAGTTAGTAAAGTGTGAACATACGCGAGCATCAATTGAGATAACACACACCATACGACGTAGCAGAAGGTATTTCACTGCAGAGAAATTGGGGGGGGGGGATGATGATTTGGAGGTTGAAATCATCCTTTCTGTGATAGATTTTTGTGTGAAATTGTCTATTTGTGTCAATATGGAGGAAAATATCATGGTATGAAGCAGTCTTTCTATTATTACTAAGAAAAAGATGGATGGAATGTATCAAAATCGAACCGACAATAGCAAAAACGAAAACCGAGCATAAAACTTACAACGGTCAACCAACAAAAGTGGGGATCTTAGTAGAATAAACAGGTCCTGCTTCAAAGGTTGTCATCATTCGTGCTATTAATGGAACATGTGCAAATATGATTTGGTCAATATAAACTTTTTATGGAAGGAATGTTATGAATGGTGTCCGTACTAAAGGACATTTCTACGGAGTTGATGACACTCTCAGAGACTAACAGTCCTAGCGGTTGTTGATTTGTTTATCTTTTGATCAAACAGGACACACACATATTACATGCATTAGCCCAATGATCTTAGTTCACTTTAAATATATTGTTACTTAATGTGATAGGCAACACTATATCAGACAGTAATAAGCCTTATTAGATAAACTGTTTTCGGTTTTCGGTTGACAAATTAAACTTTTAAAATTGGTATTTGCAGTGAATCAGATATTAATCTAACGTGTTACAAAAAGGTTGCTGTGAATTGTTTTTATTTTGATTCCTATTTTCATACTAAAAAACATCAAATAAAAACACAGAATGATTAATATGCTCACTAACCGTTTTTTTCTTCGCAGAACACCACTGGCAGAATGTTCAGTTACAGGGAAACAGTCACGATGTAGGTAACATGTGTCTGTTTCTTTGTTGTAACATGCTGTACAGCAATCATCTCTGGTACACTCTCTGGCACATGCAACGGAAGAAGGTACTGTTACAGTTGTGATTATTGTTTCGTATGATGTAATTTGTGTTTTATTTTTGATCAAAAACGATTGCCATCCACGTATGCAATAGGAGCAACAAAAAAATAATAGAACCGTTACAATTCTCAGCATATACATGACTATATATTGTTTGAAACTTGAGTAACAATTTATAGAAACCAGACGTTACCAACTGACCAATGTATAAGAAAAAGAGAACAAAATTATTTAAACTTAGAAAGGTCATACAAAAAGAATCATTCCATGAAGAAAATTAATATTTATGGATTACAATGTTATGAAATTCTAATGCCTTTATTTTTGTTCTACATTTTCAAACTAGTGACACCATTTACTGACAAACAAAAAGAAAAGAATAACAATTATATGATTTTTTGAAAAAGCGAAAATTGAAATTAAAATACACAACTGATAATTATCCTCTAGGAAATCTATAATAACAAATCGAAAACATTAGCAAAGAAATGATTGTGTCAATACCAGGCTATAGTTTAAACATACATCATTGTATTACAATTACACATACGTAACATATAAAACTTTTCAATAAACACTTATAGGTGCACTCTTAAAATATTCCTTAGTGTTTTCCCTTTTTTTTGACATAAATAATTATACGTATTACAAACGTACGTACTTTTACTACATGTTCTAAAGAATAAACACAACACGTTATAATGTTATTAAATTCATGCATCTGATGAGACTGTTAGGTTTTACCTTTGCAGCCGAATATTTGATTGCCGAGGATGTATCGAAACATAAACTGTCAAAGAGTAATATGTCTTGCATGAGTATTAAGTAACTGCTAGGAGAATCACCGGCAATCACCAAACTAATAACTGTGCTACAGTTGAGTACCCTACCACAAATGTACAGTTATTAATAGTTTAAACATATTTTATTTGCGTAATTGTGCAAAAGGGATGAGACACAAGTTAATCAAACTTACAAAGTCTTCTCCCATAATAATTTATAACAGTAGAATATTTACAAAGCATGCATACAAACAATACATTATGTATATATATATATATATATATAAAATATTTGAACTCTGAAAAGATGGTGTATGATGATGTGAGTGGTAATACACAATATGCATGTATTTGCACTTTATTATGTTCTACATTACACAATTAGAAACCTCTTAGACTCTTTAATAAATTCATATACATTCTTTACAATTCTTTCATTTTCGACATTACTTAAAGACTTATCGCCGGAGGTTAAGGTGTTCAAATTTAGTAGAGAGTTATCTGGTAACCAATGTAGATTATTAAATAATTTGGTTCTTATATTCGAATAATTAGGACAATAAAAAAAGAAGTGACGTGAATCTTCGAACTTAGCATCACAACTACAAGACGGATCTGAAATAATGTTGACTCTGTTAAGATCATAGTTCAAAAAAGAAGCTGAGCACCTAAGTTGTGTCAATATAATAATGAGTTTACGATTGCCAAAGTCATAATGTTTTGGTACTTGGGCTTTTGAATTCAATTTAAGATTTTTTAGTTCGGTTTTAAATTTACCTAAAGAGTCAATGTTGCGTGTCACCACATTAAGGTTATTCCACAGTCGTATTGTTGAAGGTATGAAGGACTCTTGGGTTAATAAAAGTCTACAAAAAGGGTATATTATATCATTCCCATTACGTAATGGATAAACAGCTGTACTTTGGATTGTTGGTGGAATAGAATTGCAAAGATAGGCTGGTGCATTATTATGTTGAATATTATAGAATAATTGTAACTTTCTTCTTTCTCTTCGTTCAGCTAGAGTTTCCCAACCAATCTCATCATACATTATTCTATTACTTGTAAAAATGGGAAGACCTGTTACAATTCTGGCTGCCTCAAGCTGCAGCTGTTCTAATTTTTTACAATAACCCACACCCATATTATCCCAAACTTCACATGCATATTCGAGAAGCGGTCTAATAAAAGTCAAGTAAAGCTTTTCTAAGTTGCTCCTACTTATCCTGTACTTTAATTTTCTAAGTACATTTAAATGTTTAGATACATTTTTTATGATATTTTCCACATGGGTGTTCCATTTAGCATCTTTACTAAATGTAACACCCAAGTGTTTGTGGAAGTCTGTAATTTCAATCCTCTTACCATTGAAGGTGAAATTCATTTCTGGAGTTTCAATGTATGAAAACAACACTATTTCGGTTTTTGCTGGGTTAAAGGACATCAGCCATTTCTTAGACCAATCGCCGAGCTCACTCCGGTCGTGACTGATCACTGATTGTATTTGTGTCGTGTCACGACTAGAGTAGCCCAGAGATGTATCATCTGCAAATAATCTGCATAAAGAAATCTAGTGTTCAGCAATATCATTAATATAGATAATAAATAACAGCGGTCCCAAAACAGAACCCTGTGGGACACCAGCTGAAATACTGCAAAGTTCAGAGGAAGATTGTTTAATAACAACTCGCTGTTGTCTGTTGTTTAGGTAACTTTGAAACCAATTTAATAAATTTCCGTCAACACCGTATGACTTCATTTTATGTAGCAAGCCTTTATGCCAAACTTTATCGAATGCTCTAGAAAAGTCACAAAAAACAAAACAGCTAATTTCTTTATTTTCTAATGAATGTAATATAGAATTATAAATTTCTAAAAGCTGATGAACTGTCGAAAATTTTGGCAGAAAACCAGACTGGTATTCATATATTAACTTATTTCTATGTAGGTGATTGAAGACATGTTTATAAACAACTCGCTCCATTATTTTCCCTACACAACTTATAAGCGATATTGGCCTATAGTTAGATGGTAACGAACTATCTCCCTTTTTAAAAAATGCTATTACATTAGCAATCTTCCAGCTGGTGGGAAATTTGCATTGTTGTAGGGATTTATTAAATATTATTTTTAAGGGAATTGCTATTTTTTCAGAACACATTTTCAGCATTTATGGCTTATGGCATCTGGACCAGATGCCTTATTAGGATCTAAAGTTTTAATTATATTGACTCTTTCATCTATTTCAATTACCAAATCTTTAAAAAAAATATATGTTCTTGGCTTAATTTCGGGTATGGGAACACCTTCCTCCTCTAGGGAAGAAATCAGACTAAAATATTTATTTAGCAGATTACATTTCTCGTCGTCTCCGTACACTACATCTTCCATACTTTCATCGTGAATAATATTATTAAATGGGGGTAAATCACCAGAACCTTTATTTGATTTTATAAGCATTTTCATTATTTTCCAATAAGTTTTAGGGTTAGCCACGTTATTTAAGATAAGATTATCCAAACTTCTTTCAAATTTTTCTTTTGCAGCTTTTTTCATATTATTTATTCTGTTCCTCTGCTTTTTGTATTTATTGATATCACAATTTTTTTTAGTTTTTAAGGCTTTTTTACGAAATCGATCTCTTCTACGAATTTCTCTCCTTAATTCATTGTCAAACCACGGTCGGTCATTGTTTCGTATATAAACATGTCGAGTTGGGATGTTTTGCCTGGCTATGTCTAGTAGTTTTTGAGTAAATGTATTGCACATCTCGTCAACATCCTCAACATCAGAAAAAAGTTCATCCAAACTGACAGAATCAAGGTCTAAAGAAAATTTATTTAGATCTGCTTTATCGTACAACCAAATTTCTCTTTTGTATGATTTGGTTGCAAATATCGGACATTCTAAAAATATTACAGAAGCATCGTGATCACTTATTTCAGACGGTAATTTAAGAACGTCGGCAATAGAATATTTAATTGTATCGCTGATTATAATCGGGTCTAGTAATGTGCTACTATAACCAGTCACCCTTGTTGGTTTATTTATTACATTTTCTAGATTAAAAAGATTCATTGTATCATATAATTTATTATTATGAATGGAAAATAAATCAGAGTTCAAATCTCCTGTTATAACAATATTCTCGCTTAGCTGGTAACTTAATCCCAGTGAATAATTAAGTCTTGTCCAATAGTCATTGTCCGTCCACTCAGGTCTATACGTACAACAGAGAAGAAATGATTGACCTTTACCTTTAATCTCGACCCATATTGTCTCATCAATATGGTTTTCGAGTTCACCTTTTCGTGCAATGGATATATCATCTTTTACATAGATTATAATACCTCCGCCTGCACTGTTACGATCCTTTCGGATTATATTCTTCGAAAATGAGCAAAGTTGCAAATCGTCAATGTTAACACTTGGATCTAAATGAGTTTCAGTTATAGTTACTATATCAAATTCATCAGCAAAGTTTTGGAGAAAATTTAGCTTATGTCTTAGACTGCGTATGTTTATGTTACATATGGATAGTGAGGCAGTTTCTTTTATACTTGAGGTAGACTCATTAATAATATCTGAACTAGGACCTGGATTAGTTTCAATATTTCCAATAATTAGGATGAAATTTAAGACATATATCAGGAAAACAATATTTATATTCGGATTTAAGCTTTGGAGTAGTGACAGAGAGACGACGAGAAACGAACATCTGAAATTGGTAAGTAATATTTCTATTATAGAGCTTATTAATAGAAAGTATACCACTACAAGTGTTTGGTCTGGCCATAATGTACATTCTGATTTGGAAGAGGTTAGAAATGTACCAAAAACAAAACGTGGATAATAATAAAAACCGTAATTTGTAAAAATCAAAGTTCTCTTATTTCTTAGATTATTTCATTTACCAAAAACTAAGCAAAAACATGAATTGATAAGTGTATGCTTAGATAATTTCCAGATAATATGTTAACTTGATTAAGTTTTGGTAAATTATTAGTTTTCTGCACGTACTTATAATGAATAAATCATATTTGTTATTTTAAAGTTTAAACATACATTTATACATCATGTACATGTACATTGTATATTTCACAACATGATTGAAACAATGGAACTAATTTGTTGTATGATCAATCGCTGACAAGAATAACTTATATTTCACAATAAGGGTTTGTTGCTCGTCAGAAAGCTTCTATATTTTCCATTATATGCATTTTCTATTTATTTTACAGTTTCTGTATGTGTCTCTATTGGTCTCGTACAGAGAGTTGCCTGATTGGCAGTAATACCACATCTTCTTTTTTTGTGTTTTAAGCCGAATTTTGTCAGTACTTGTTTACTATAATTTAGCTACATATATCATGAATAAGGCCACACACAGAATAATTTATAACTGTTACATATTGATTATTGTTCAGACAGTGCTGAATGGAGTAGTAGATTGATTGATTACACTGTTTTCGAAGTGTTATAATGGTCTAAGACATGTGTTACCATTTAAAAAATCTTATAACCAAAAAGTCATTTTTCTACAACATTTATGTGATTTACTTTAATTTTTTGTCCTCATTCTCAACTTTTTATGATTGAAATTAAATACAAAAAAAATTGAAATGAACACTTGTATTCTGTATAAACACAATCGTTGAAAAAAATAATTAGTTTTACGCTTAGATGTACTGCAGAAAGAAAATTATAGTTTGATAACTATTCAGGTGAAAGACATTTTTTAAATTCATTAAATTCATGCAAACAAAATTCTAGGAAAAGCCAAGTCGATCTGTACTAATTTATAACACAATTGATATGCAGTTAATATTACCTATATGACATTCCATACTTCAATCTTTATGATAAGTAGAATCAATCATGATGTTTGATTATAAAAAAAAACATTTAAGAAATCTTCGGAAAACATATTACATAATAATTAAGCGTATTTACCTGACGATATCGGGATATTGGTATTTAGTCGGATCTAAACAAGTAATTGTGATTTTTTTACAAACCGATACGGATAAACAAGTAAATAAACAATGTCGAAATGTTCAGGCTTTAATCAAATCTATATTTGGGTAAATTGATGCAAGCATAAAATCTGTGTTGAGTCTTATACTATGTGAAGCAATTATTTTTTAACTACTGTATTATATTATAGTGTTAAAACGTTAATTATGAGCCATGAAATTCAAGTAGCTCGAGTATTTTTCGGAGTAGGTTTTTAAAAATTCAAAGAAATATTCTTTACTGTTGGTTAGCATTCATTAGTCGTCACTATCATATAGATTAACAACTTTTGGTTATATTATTAGTTTAGTATCTTCATTGAAAGTGGAGCACAAATGAGCAGTTAATTATTTATCTTAATGTATAATTTGTATGCAAGAGTGACATGCTTTTTTAGGAATTGTTGGTCCTCAATGCTTCGTACTTTATTTGGTTATTAACCTTTTTTAATTCTAGAGTCACTGCTGAATCTATTGTAGACGAAACACGCGTCTGGCGTGAATAAAATATCAATCCTGCAGGTTCCTATGATGAGTTCATTTAAAACCGCTGGGTCGATGCCACTTTTGTTGGAGTTTTATTTCCCCGAGGGTATCATCAGCCCAGTGTTGACTTGAGTTATCATTGATATGTTCATAATTATACATTAACTGTTAACAAAACTTTGAATTTTTTAAATACTGAGTCTGTCCAACATCAGGAATAGAGTAAACAAGCTGTGATTGGCAAAACGTTTAGGAATTTACTTCGTACTTTTTTTTTTATTCGAGCGTAACTTATGAGTCTTTTGTATACGAACCACGCGTCTGGCGTAAACAAAAAATATCAATCTTGGTATCTATGATGAGTTTATTTATTGGACTTTGTTCCGATTCGAACAAGTCAATCCAAGCTTTGCGAGTATTGTCTCTCTTGAACAGGTTCATAATTTATATTTTCGTAGAGTTATTCGATTAAATTTTGAATAATGACAATATTTATAAATTCAATAGATTTCAGTTTTTGTTATTGTTGTATTGATGACATTAATGTATGAATATAATGTTATTAATTTGAAACGTTTAAAATGATTACTCACAAGTACCAATATAAAGAATCGTTCATTTTTTTGAAAATGTTATTTAGTTGCACATATGTGTTTAAAACACCGACACGCAAGACTTCCTCACAAAATACTTTGCGTAGTGTTTTCCTATACTGTGATGGACTTGGTCAGAGCAATGCATCAGACAGAACAGTAAACTGTCTACATTTAACATGAGGTAAAAACATGCGGTGATTAAAACCGTGATAAAGACAGATGTAGTCATTCAGCTGTCATGAATACACTGTTTTGAATTGTGTCCACATCATCAAACTTGCAACAGCCTTCATCCTACTACTTGTGAAAGCATTTGTTGCTTCAATATGGTGTATACAATTTTGTCAGACGTTCTGAAAACGTAATTTATCTGCATTACTCAATTCCTAGAGAAAAATACATGAAAGAAATGTAACACCACCTAACACAAACACACATACACACAAACACAAAAACAGAACACCAGGGCCACAGATTTTCTTGATAGAGGATTGCTGCGCACAAGATAGCTATTAAATCAAGAGTTCCAAATGATGAAATTCAAATAATCCCTTCGACAATTTTAGGGACGCCATTACGAGTTGGTTGACCGTTTCGGGATAACCGTTTCACAGATAATATTGGATATGTTCCTTATGTTGTAACTACAATACTCTTCCCTTTTCATGAATGTGACCTACCGAATTAGACTATTTACCAGATTTGTTATAACATAAGCAACACGACAGGTGCCACATGTGGAGCAGTATTTGCTTACTCTTCCGGAGCACCTGAGATCACCCCCAGTTTTTGGTTGGGTTCGTGTTGCTTAGTCTTTGGTTTTCTATATTGTGTCTTCTGTACTATTATTTGTCTTTTTATTTTTAACCATAGCGTTGTCAGTTTTTTTTCAATCTATGAGTTTGACTGTCCCTCTAGTATCTTTCGCTCTGCTCTCTCCATTTCATCAGGCGTTCATATTACACATATGTACCGAAAATAATAACTTTAATAAGAAAGAAGAAAAAAATTATTGACTAAATCCACCAACGCCTCTACAAACACATAAGTTAGTATCCCTCTTGAAAAAAGTCATTAGTATTGAGGGCAGGGGACTCTTAACAGCTTTTTTTTAAAAAAAATATCGGAAATTGATGAGACTGTCATTAAAGTGAGAGGTTTAGCGCTATAAAACCAGGTTTAATCCACCATTTTCTACATTTGAAAATGCCTGTACCAAGTCAGGAATATGACAGTTTTTGTCCATTCGTTTTTGATGCGTTTTGTTATTTGATTTTGCCATGTGATTATGGACTTTCCCAATTGATCTTCCTCTAAGTTCAGTATTTTTGTGATTTTACTTTTTATAAACTTTGATGCTGTTTTTATTATGTATGTTTGATATGTATGTATATATGTTTGTTTATTGTGTTAATATATGTTGGTCACAAACTGTAAAGTTTATACGACAATAAAATATTTGATTTGATTTGATTTGAATTAAAAAAAAAAAGATCTTCTCTGAAATTGAACAAATTTACCAAATAAATATTCTTGGCGGAATCAAGGAAAAATATTATTCATCAACAATCATGATCGCTGTTTGTTAAAATATATTCGAGTTGTATCAATGCAGTTTTTGATTTATATCGCAAATATTTAGGCAAGCAGTTAGAGCAAAAATTACCATGTACCAATATTCAGCAGACCAATGTCTATGTACTTTGCACTTTTCAGAAAATTCTGCATAGATAACGAAAATTTATCAGCAATTCAAGATTTTGAACAGCACCTTTTCATTCAACACGAATAGTCTTGCTGCATTGAATCAGTTTGAATGCAGAACAACAAGTTGCAGCCTTTATATTTTTAGAATTTATATATGAAATGCATATGAAGGGTAACAGGGTGTGAAATCCATGACATCTGAAATAAATACAATGCATATATCTAGAACTAGTCAGATATTTATGACATTTTCAGTAAAAATTACTTTAGGTTTTGTAGTTTTGTAATGTATTTTAACTTCGATACATAGGTTACACCGAACACAAAGATAATCATCCTATAAAGTATGAATTTGGTAAAATATTTAAAAAAAGAAGATTGCAATGTTAAGGTTTACGTGCCGTAGGAGCAACAGGCTATCAACAGCTCTCGTGGCTTGTCAGGGTTGTAGCTAACAAATGGATCAAAGTCCAAACAGAATTGAGTTTAAACTTGTATACGTTCCAATAAAGTTATTGAGATATTGTTGAGGATTTTACCACTTAGTACATCAGGAAAACGTTTAGAATTTTATCCAAAGTAGGTTTAAAGTCTTTCGAAAAAAAAGTATAAATTTCTTCTTATCCTATGTTTACCTCCATCCATCTCATTATCATAAAATAAAGATAACTGTGAAATGACCATCTTTCAAAGGAGGTATTTTTGGCATACACTGTCATTTTACTTCAAGTTTGTTAAAATTTGGAAATCTTATTAGAATTATTCTCAAGACAAATATTTCAATATATTTCAAGATTTATTCTGTAAAAATATATTCACTGCAGTTATATCATAAAAACATCCAATCATAACGTTCAAAGTTTACTTCTTTTACCTGCCTTAGATACACGAAAGGTTAACATAAAGCATCGGAAATGTTATACTTCTATCATTAGTAAAACTTTATGCACCTTCAAATAGACCATAAAACCAACCACAAAAAATTATTACGCAAAACCTACTTGAGGCTTTGATTGATCAAAATAACTTCAGAATTCATCATTTAGGTTCCATGTTTATCGAGATAAGTTGTAAATAATTTGTGAGATACTTTAAAGAACAAACCATGAACAACAACTTTTAAAGCAAAATACAAACAATAAGACAAAAAGACCATAAGCTGAGTTCCGATATTTTGGGTGAAAGATAAATTTGTACCCATGTAATTAAATATTAGGTTTAAATACAACAATTCTACGTTTTTCTAAATGTTTTAAATTGGTGAATAACACGATGAACTGGTAGCTTCACACATTCATCCTATTTTCTTCTGTTTTTAATGTGGCTTTATTTTCATGGATACGCTTTTAAGGGAATTCCTTGATGAATACCACGAATTCCAATACATTCCATCATTCCAAGCCCCGTCAATAGCGTGGTACTTTCCATTTAGATTGCAATCCGTATCCCAGTTAAACCACCAGCTAGAATGCCGCGGTTCAGAAACAGAAGCATAAGGGTTCAGGTCATTGTCTTTATCTGATGTTGAGAACTGCATCCCATTCATCTGTTTATTTGAACTTGATGTATTTAAGATGCTATCACCTGAAACAATCACAATTTATAATTTTATTAATATGTTGAATATCCTGTAAAATGTGTTCTTAATACTGTTTTAAGCTTTGCTTGAAAAAAGTTCACAGTTTAGAATATTATAAAACAAAAATCCTATTATTACTCATATACACAAAATGTCCATTATTTATCTATGTTTATATAGCAACGGATTTCGGAGAGACAAAAAAATTTAAGCAAAGATAGAAAGAAAAATTCGGAATTGGAAGCAATCGCACGAAACATCAACGAACAGCCAGGTATTGAAATGTTCGTTGTCTTTATGGGCATAAGATGAACTAAAACTAGACGATGTGGTATATTGCAATTTAACAAGTAAGTTTGATTTGTTAATTTGAGTCATTTTCATATAATTGCATTTTGAAAAGGTCTATACTTTCTAGGACTTCAAACTAATTCTAAATGTCGGTACTAAATCTCGTTTTACTATGGGTCTTCCTTTGGTCTTATTTTGTCCACTATCCAACACTATAGTACTGGTTACTGGTAAAATTTCAAGTTGTATCTCTTTGAGAGGAAACATGGGTATTATACTTGAGAAAACAAAATATCTACAATAGGGTCATTAAATATCTTTTGTAAAAAGGCGTGGTTTGTTAACCAGTCGGTTTACAAAGTTCAACCTACAATGGCATTACGGGTACGCTGATACAAAGATTTATCAAATTTTACGGAACATTATGAAATTAACGTTTGCCATACGAGTATCATTGGTGTTTATTGGAATGTGTCTAATTGCTTTATAAATCCCTTTTTCCTTTAATGAATTCTGTTTAATCCTTTGTTTTAAGGTCGCACACATTTGCATTTCCTAAAGAAGTCAATTAGTCATAAGTAGGAGGAAAATGTAATGGACGCCTGCTAACGGGTAAATCTATAAACATAATACACATTTTTTAAATTATATTCTACTATGAATTATACATGATATAATCATTTACAAATGTAAAAACACATCTATCTAGCTAATTTAGGATATCGCATGAAAATGACGTTGGTATACAAAGAAGATTTTTTTTCAAGATTTAAGATGTATCTTAAGTTTATGAATTTAAAGGAAATCATTCAGTTTTGCTATAGAGTACAAACACTCTTCCGTTATGATCACCTACGCGTTTGACGTACATATTGATATATGTGTCCTTGTCTAAACAGAGCAATAACAATCAGCCATTCTGGAAATGGCTATGAAGATACTATATGATACTGATAAAAAAACTTCCTTCGGGCAAAGTTGACCTTTGATGGATTTTTGCTCAGTACTTTTTTGGTACGTTTTGTTTATGTAGC